>WBMY01008978.1:129898-200709 GCA_013397315.1 Donacobius atricapilla
CCCGCTCCTCTCCCGCCGAGCAGCTCCCCGGCGCGCCGGGAGCCGGGCCCGTCCCCGTGCGGCGCGGGGAAGAGCGCTGGCCCGCCTTTCACCGGACACGCAGCCCTGCCGTGAGACGGGGGGCCGCGGCTGGAGCCCGGAGCGCGGCAGGGAGCCGGCAGAACCCATTCCTGGGGCGGCAGCGAACTCCAGGAAGCCTGGGCTTACCTGCAACTAATTAAAGGAGCTTGCGAATGAATTATGGAACATGACCCGAGTGATTTAAGAGGTGTCAGTCCTGATCTCAACTCTCAGATCTTGATCTCACTCTCAGAAGTAAACTCACTGAAGTTCACGAAATTGCTCCAGCGTAAATTAGGTGCCAACAAGAGCAGAAGCAAGCAAAGAAGTTTTCTCCTTGTCTGATAGTAATGTCAGCTTTGTCATGTCCCACACTCAAGTCTCGCCTCCCTTTAGGAATCCTCTATCCCTCTAAAAATACACAAACAAGCACCACTAAAACCAAGCCTGCGTCCCCATTCTTTGTATCTACACATCCAGAAGAAACACAACTAAAGACAATTAAAACACACTACAGTCAAAGCAGTAAATGTGAGGAAACTAGAAAAACAATTTCATTCACAACTTAACGACTAAAAAAATGGAAGTAGTGATGTTTGTGAGATATTAACAGAAGTAGAAATGGCAATCTTCCTGAGCTGAACTTGGAAAAGTAAAGGCAACCAAA
The DNA here is from genome assembly GCA_013397315.1 of Donacobius atricapilla. Taxonomy (NCBI): domain Eukaryota; kingdom Metazoa; phylum Chordata; class Aves; order Passeriformes; family Mimidae; genus Donacobius; species Donacobius atricapilla. Next base: position 130,626 of record WBMY01008978.1, read on the forward strand.
ATCTCTCTTGCTTGACTATTTTACAAAATAAAACTTTCCAATACTGGGGCAAAAGAGAAAAGGAAGAGGAATGCAGAACAGAAAGAGTATAATTGTTACAGTGAGGACAGGTGTAATGCAGCGGTTTCCCATCCATTGAGGATTCATCAGAAGTTTGCAAAAAGTTAAAGTTTAAGATCTGTCTAGGGTCTCTCTTTCCAAAACATTGCCTATACCAGCTACTAGGTCAACTTAGGTACCGTGCCAGGCATATATCCCTGGAGGGAAGCATCTCCTCCATCAAAGCAATCTAAGCCATTTGGTTACAGGCACTGCTTCGGAGAAATAAGCTTTCTATCAGCTGGAGAGTTGCCAGGATGCTGAGATCTATCCCAAAACAGTTCTGGGAAGTAATCTTTAAGAACATTTCCATTATCATATTACATTATATTATTTAATACTGTAGCAGTCCAGGTGACATTGAATGCCACTTCAGACCCTCCTGCTCAGTCCTCTCACTGCTCACAGGAAAAGCTAACCACAAACTGCCGACTTGTCATAAGTGCACAGTTGATGTGTGTGCTGCAAAGAAACAAACGGCGCAGCATGCACCTGAACTGGCGACCATGGACTAGCAACCTACACCCCATCTGGCTACTATGAGCATTTCTGGTTCGATTTTTCTTGTTGCCATGATATTCGCTGAATGGTGAACACTCGAGCACTTACTGTAGGATGGGCAATATTCACTTGTGGGATAATAATGATTTTGCTTCACAAGAAAGAAAAAAATAGCCTAGGACTGTATCACACTGCAGAACAGGAGAGAGATTTGTGTTACTGAGAGAAGGTACCAAAATCCAGCCAAGCTCTAGAAAGTCCTGAAATTTTCTAATGCATACTGGTGACATTTTCAGATAATTAAGAAACCCAGTTTGAGGTCATTTTTAGGAGTTTAATGAGTCCCACTGGTCCTATTTTGTTGGATGTATAGGCCCATTCCTGCTCTGCAGGCAAAGAGCTCTTGATGCAGCTTGGCAGGGAGTGTATTGGAAAAACGGGATGAAGCCACACATGCTTCCCTGGCTGCTCCTGTTATTCCGATGTTGGGCCTTTATCAGCTACCAGCAAAAGCAACAAACAGTGAGAGCAGGCACAGATGACCTTGGATTGTTGATAGCCCTTTTCCCAGGCAGATCCCACGTTCCTGGCTAGGAGAACCAGTCAACAGCACTGCCTTGCTCCGAGGAGTCTCCAGGACACCCAAGGACAGAGATGCCATATCAGAGCAGTGGGAAGTCTCACCCACGGTAACAAAGACATCAGGCTTTGCTCACATGTCCCTATAATTTTCCCGTGGTGTTTTTCATGTAGAATCCCACAACAGTTAGATTACCATTTTAGCCGAAAGAAAAGGCACAGGGCATTGACTCACATTTTCCTTGTAATGAACTACACAACTTGTTTACATGTCCACTGTTTGCAAGCAGGGGGAACATCACAAACCTATATTAATAAAAATTTCACACCACACCATAGTTACCTCCATTTTCACATATACACCAATCCATCACTGGTAGATCATTTATGACCTAAATTTTAGATTAATCTTTCTTATGATTTTAGTGTACTGTAAGTCACTAATCAATAATGTTACTATTGTTTTACATCCTGAAGGACCAACAAAGCTAAAACACACTCAGTTACATACGCACTAAATCACAATTTCAGGACTTTTACATTTGTACTTAGTTACTGTTAGTTTTAGTCACACTTACCTGAAACATAGCAAGGAGGCTGCAAGAAAATATAAATAATTTAAAAGTATATGGCATTAAAAAAAACCCTAGGTGGGCATATTCTTAACAAGAACTTGCCAAATGGTTAGACAGCCAACACATAAATTTTGAAAAAGGAAGGTAAGTTTTGACATAAATCTGTTGGGGTGACATCTATAGCATTAACACCAAGCCAAAGCATGATGCATCTATAGGGTCAGAGTGAGGAGGGCTTTAGAAGACAGTCCACCACCTCAACTCCAGCCCCTCATACAGAACTGCAGCTTGTCTCTCCCCAAGTAGAAGAAACACAGTGTCATATCTTCTCAGTGTACTGGGAAGTGTTATGTCTCATGGATCATAATGCTGCTCTCCTGATCCCCCTCTGCTTCAAACATTTTTACTATTCACATAACACAAGCACATTGATACTTTTTGTGAGGTCTCAGCAATATTCCTGTATACTTTGAAGAGCCTTATTTTAGCTGACAATATTTGAAACTGTGAAAGAATTTTTACCTTGTATTTATTATCTTCTGCTTTCCTTTTATCTTCTTAAATATCAACGTAGAGTTGCTATTTTCTAGAGGGAGGGAAAGTTAGGTTCTTATTATGCATTCCTCAACTCCTGTGAATTGGAAAGTGAAACAAACTAGACACCGACATTAAAAGCCACAAATCTAATTTTGCTATTGAGGGAAACATAAAAAACAGAGCTGAAAAAGAAGTGGCTTCTGGTAGATTAACGACTGTTTAATGTTCTCAGATATTCTCAGATATTTCCAGTGATATACAATTTTCTTTTATTTGTATATATTAATGTTCAAAGTATCAGATTCATATAGGTCTAAGTAAGATGGTGTGCTGTAATGTAGCTTGTTACAGCAAAACAGGGCCCCACATGCACAGACATCCTGCGAGAGATTTGAAGCCTTAACCCCTTTTTATTTATTAAAGCTGTGCAGGCATCTCTCATACACTGTTTCTTGTCAGCCCTCCTCCTCCCTTTCTTTGATCTTTACCAATAGTTCTTTAGCTGAAAGGGGAGGAAAAGATACCAGAGTGTCAGTGTTACAGACTCAACACCAGCCTTCTACAGACACATCACCAAAAAAAATTATGTAGTCAGCATAACAAAGATAATTATGGAGCTACACAGTGTAAAAATTGGCACCAACAAGTCATTCTTCACAGTTTTGGGAATAGTATTCATGAAACGGACCTCAAATTTTTAGCTTTTTTTTAAAGCTAAATTTTCCATCTATAACTATAGCAATAACTCTTGGATGTCTTTAGTCTATTTGATTTCAGGTCAGATTCTGTTACCCAGTTTTCTTTATTGTATGCACAATTCAGTTTTCTATCAAGTACAGCTGAATTACTTGTATGCTGATGTCTAGACTCAAACCCTTTATTTTTTAATGGGATGTTCCAATAAAATAAATACATTTTAACACTTAAGAGGAGTCTCTACTGGTAAGAAGTACATGGAGGCCTCAGTCTGAAGCTTTTAAAATTCTGGGGAGACGGAAGTTGTATAAGTTCCTGGAGTCTAGCTCAAGACTGTCCTCAGTTTAACAAGCAGCTGAAAATCTATTTAGTGTGGCTGCCAAAAGATTCTTTTTCTTGCACTGTTTTTAAATTTCCCCAACAATAGAAAATAATGTTATAAACAAGCTGCTTCAAAAGGAGAGCACAAGTCTTTCTGGTAGCCACTGCAAAACCACAGTAATAGCAGGAAAAGGGATCTAATAAAACTGACGCATCCTCTGAAGAACACACATTCAGTAATTATGGTTGCCCTCTCCTTGAGGGGAGTCATAGGTAAAATCTAGGTGGGACAAAATTGAATGCCCATCAAGAAGCACATGACAGAAAGCATTGAAGAACAACTTGTCAAAGTTTATTATGAAATTGCAACAGAGTTGGAATTCAGAGACACAGGTCTGTCTGCCTTGTTTCTTGAGTAACTAGCTGGGGGGAAAAAAAAGGAAAAATAAAAGGAAAAAATAATAAAGGAAAAGAAAATAATAAAGAAAAAAAATAAAGAAAAAAATTAACCCTTTGGGAGTCCTTTTCACTCTTTCCTGAATTAAAGGTAGGAAAAAAAAGTTTTATATTGCATCCATCAATGGGATACAGAGGTAGTACCTTGATTCATCTGAAATAATGCTGTCTCCATCCTCTTACTCCTAGTCAAGGATGAGAGTGAGTTTCTGTGGTGAGTTAAACCATGGAGGGAGCAGGTGGAGCAGATTGCTTAGGGAACAATCAATAGATGATCTGACCCCCTAGAAAAGTTCCTCATTCCTCCTCTGAATGGAGTCCAGGGATACTGACTAGCTATGGTTTTAACCACCTTTTAATAAAATCTTCAAAAGTGGTCCCAAAGGTGGTACAACATGACTTCCTCTTGCCCTTGATGAGAAAATGGAATGAAATGCCCTGCTAATCAATCTTATTTCTAATAAGCCCAGAGTACACAATATAATTATGATTCTAAGACAGGCTTAACATTTGGATTGAGCATAATGAATAACACTTTACCTGAGAAAAACAAACTGCCACACTCATCCAAAGAAAGTGGTAACTTTGAACCTGCTGTTGATTTGAACTGCTTCACCTTTCCTTCCCTACTGATGACACCACCTCCATTCCAAAGAAAGGAATGAGTATTTTGCTGTGACCATCCGCTTTACTCCACTATGGCAATTTTTTTTTAGTAGAGTAGGCAGAAGGAGCGGTCCAGACACGGTTTAAATGTGATGACTGCAATTGTTTTCTTTTAGTAGTCAAGCTTTCTTGTTTAGAAGTGAATTTTGGTCTTTGGAGCAAACACTATCATAAGTAGGCTGCTTTTGTAGCACAGGCAGGAGTTATACAGGTAACAACAAAACCAGTCTTTTTAATGAAATGGAAAATTAGATTCAGCAGGAAAATAGCTCACCTGCTAATGGGGTTTTTTTAATTCAATATTATTTGTGAAATGCTTTTAATTTCAAGGGTTTTTAAAAATAATTTTAATAACACCTTCAGTGGTTTCACTCCCTCTTCCATATAAACATAAAATAATTATAGTATTGCATTCTTCATTTTTTTCTTTCCTCATATTTTTTCCCATTATTTTCAAAAAAATCTGTAACTTAAAGTATTTTCCCTTTGTTAAAAATTTAAAGTAAGAAAAATAAAATCTGATGGGGTGGTTGCACTGGAAAAACATCCACATAAAAAGCAGTTAAAAATTAGTGAGGGGATAAGAAGGTACTAGCTCATTTTGTTGCATTGATTGGCCAAACACCAGAGGCAAATGCTAATAAGGGGGAAATAACTCTATTTTAGCTATGCCTTAAATCCTGCTAAACAGAAACAGCTTCAAAAGTGTCACAAAATTGTTCTTCCATTTCCCATCGAACTTTATCTTGATAGAGGGGAGAAACAACAGAAAGTTATAGATTGACCTGCCTAAAATAGCAGGTTAGATCAACTTTAAAAGTTGATGACTGCAAATTTCAGTGAAATGCAGTACTGGCATAACATAAAATGATCCTGGGAACCCCTCAGAGTCAGTTATTGCAGTCAATGTCACAACGAAGCCAGTCCTGATTTACTTGCTCCCAAGTCTCCCCAACCAGAGCCTGTGGAAATAATCTGATATAAACTTCCCCAAGCCAAACAGATCCCAGGTCAGAATTCAGAATAATTTTTCTGATACTTCTTAACATAAATGACCACATTGGTAACACCCTTGGCATAAAATCAGCATTGCCATGGGCAGTTTGTTATTTGTTGGGCTTTTTTGTTTGCCTCTTGTTTTTTAAGCAAAGGATCAGCCTTGCTGTCAGGACACCTCCTCCAAATGCAGTAGCCACATCTCCAGCAGGAAGCTCTGCCACACAACTCTTGCTGTAGCCACTCTCCTCACACATCTAAGCCCCTGTGTCAAGCCTTCTACTGGCTCAGGCTTTTGCTAGAGCTGACAGGCCTCTGCTGATACTGGGGCTCTGTGCTGCCGCAGCAGAAAGCACCTAAGAAGAACTTGTCAAAGTTTATTATGAAATCTCAAGCAATGTAAAAGGCTGATGGCATACTGCTTGATGCAAGGCCCAGACTTTTGCTCCCGCTTATGATTCTTACTAGACTGTTTCTAAGACTATCCTGTGCCATTCCAAGAAAGACTCCTAGTGCAGGATTTACCAGGCATATGTATAGACACAGGGACAGATTCTTATCTTTCATGTGTATTACTGATATGGACCAGCTCCCAGTGAGCCTAGATAGGCTATAGAGGCTCCAACTTCCTAACCAGAGCTTTAACCCGTCTTCACATCCCAGGCTGACAGGACAGGAAGGATTCCAACCCAAGAGCTGAGGGCAGAATACAAGTCTGAAAACAACAAAATCATCACACAAGACTCCATCAGGTCAACTGTATCACATGCAGAAAATCTAAGTTCCCTGCTTTGCTATTCCTTCCAGTGCCTGCTTGTGATGGGGCTTTTCTTGTTTGTTTTAAAGGTCAACAGCCAGCTAGGAGCATGCCAGCCTGTACATTTGAGAAAAGAAGACACAAGCATCGTCAGCATTAGAAAAAAAAAAAAAAAAAAACAACCCTAAAGAAACCTGCGAAAGGAAACCTTACAGCACTTAGAATATTTTGGCACCTGTCATGTCCAGGAATGATCAAGCACTACAGTTTTTAAACTGGGCAAAACTTGGTGAAGCTATGTGTAAGATCAGTCACCTACTAAGAACAGTGTCTTATATATGTCGAATTCTGCACTCACTTGCAAAACCCAAAGGGTTTGCCGATCTCACACATAGCAGAATGTTTCCTCTCACCTGGTGTCTATGGCTAAAGTCCTTATGAAATACTATTTAAAAGCACTACAACAGGTCTGGTAGAATAAAAACATCTACAAAGAATACCATAGTTGCTGCTGCAATGCTCCAGCTTGCAGAAAGTAGAAGAGTGTACCAAATTATTATCTTAGGGAGGATCCTCCCTGCTTGGCTCCTGCAAGAATCAGCATCTCACTACAAAATGCAAGTAGTGGGAATCCAGCCTTCGGGAACCCTGTGCAACCAACGGCCACAAAATAAAGCCTCATGATTGATTACTCAGGTTATGACACTTCACAAATGGTATAGCAAGCATAACTGACCTGCAATCTTTTCCACTCCCCTTTGGCGCTGAAACAGCTTCTTATTCTTTCCAAGCCATTGGCTAGTTCTTCTCCAAGTTCTTTTTATTAAACCCTTTTATCTCCCCACACAGTAACAATTTCTCCTAGCAATCATGACCATCCACTCTCATCACTCTTCTAGACAGAGGCATTGGCCAAATCCCCTTTGGGAGGAGGGGAAGGATAACACAAACAGTCTGAGTTGTACTTGCATTTGTTATGGGAGAGAAGTGCTTATTGCTTAAGATAACTCTCATAATCAGACAAGCAATGGTTTCCCTTACTGTATTTATATAATTGGAATAATTCACTAGCTAACACTTTTCCCAGCTAAATGCATGCCAACCTCCTGAAATGAATTCAAACTTCTGGAGCATGGAGGTTACACAACAAGGGTCAGTATGCAAAGCCTAGTGCCAGAGATATGCAGCTGTTTCCCTCACTCACACTCCCTCCTTCTGATTATTGAACATGAGTATCCCAGTTGTTTTCCAGATACAAATGCAAGCATGTTATATTCCAAAGCTGGGAGCTATTCCAAACTGGAATGCTGGGAACATCCAAGTTTAGCCTGCTTGTTAGCATAGCACCCAGAATGCTGGAACCATAGGCATTCATTTCAAAGTTGCTGTATATTTAATTTTCTCTCCCCCACCCCAATATATACTCTAACCCACCAGCAAAGCTCTGTTTCCAGTCAAATGCTTACAAAAATATCCTAAAACATCTGCTTAAAGGCTTGTGGAAGCCCTACACCGTTTTCAAAAATCATACCAAGAAAAGCAGACCCTAGTTCAGCAAAACACCAAGACATTTGTGTGCACATAATCATTGATACCATTAATTTGCTAGAGGTGAGCAATACTATTAAATACCTTGTGGAAACAAGCCTGGGAAGAGAAGTCACACAGGTATCAGACAGGACTGGAAAATAATTTAGGAAGCAATGGCTGCTGAGACTTGGATATTATGAAGAAATTATCTAGATTCAGAGGATGGTATGACTAATTCCATGTCACTAAGTCTAAGAGCCCATAACAATAGGACACCTTGGAAAAGCAGACTGGAGTATTTTAGAGTGCTGCAATATAGCTGTGTAAGCCTCAACTCACATAGCCTAAATTCCATATGGGTCCCTGTGTCTAGTGTTTCATATTAGGTAACTCTCGGAGTTATTGGATTCAGGGCCCTAGCCTTAGTCTCCTTAAGGCTGAATGTTTGGGCTACAGATGTTAAAAATAAACAGAAAAATCCCTGCCAGGCAGGTTCTGTTCCCATATTTAATACGCAATTCTGACCTAAAGGTTCTGCCAAAGTCGCCTTCAACAGGAGAAAGGGTTGTCCAACACTGTCATGATCAAATCCAGTTTATTCTGACAGTAAGATTTATTCTGCATTTATGGCAGTGTAAACTAAAGCAGAACATCCTCTATGCTTATACAGAGCATTTAAAACATGTATGTTGCTGTTCAGCTCTTCTGGGAAAATTTTCATATACTGTTCTCAGAGTCAACCCAGAGGAGAAAGTGGTACTATCTAATGTCGGTGTCAAGAGTCGTGACCTGAAAAGAATCAGCATTTCTTCAAACCCAAAAGTGCAGTATTTGGCCTAGATACAGTATTTCGTTATGAAAGAACGGGCTTAATAAAAACAAAAAGATAGTTTAAAGGAAACCTGCTAAGAGCCATGCGCATGCAATTCTGTCCTACCACACAGCCATTGCTTAATTTACCTGTTGACTCCCCAAGCACACGATAGGATGCTGCGGGTGTGTCCGAGTTGGGACTCGATGTTCATCACGAACGGTGAGCAGCTCTGGGCGTGAGGCGTTTGAGGTCACAGAGAAGCCTGCGCGGCATGTTCCTGCCTCCCTGCCCTCCCTCCTCTCCCTCACCGCCCCGCGCACCTGCGTCCAGACCGCGGAAGGGTCGGCGTCCGGACCGCGGCTGCGCTCCCAGCAGGGACAGCGAACGAGGAGCCTTCAGCTCAGCAGTCAGGAGGTCCAGTGCCTCCATGGCCTCCAAGTTCTGACGTCTCGGTGGAGTTGGTGCGAGGCATTTAGCTTTACAGATTTTTCTGTAGGAAACACCCGCAAAAAGTCATGAAAACCATCATCAGGAAGCTGCTGGGATGCAGCAACCAAGCACTCCCACGGCCTGCACCTGTATTTCGGCAGTGTTTGTTCCTCATTTGGCAGTCGCACTTGCAGCAGGGGAAGACCAGCGCACTTCTGCTCCATGTATTATCTCTGCTTGAAGTACGAGAGCAGCAGGGCAGTGGGAGAAAGGATAGTTTCCAGCTGCTGGGATGAATTATAATGTAATCCAGACAAAGGAGTGGAATTAAGGCTGCTAAGAAAACCTTTGTTCTGGCACCTCCTAACTTCTTTTTTTGTTTGTTTGTTTGTTTTGGGGGGGGGAGGGAAGGAGGCCTAGACTTCGACACATAATATTACTTCTATTTTTTAATATGTTGTATACATAGAATCATATCTATATATAGCTGTGATGGAGTATTGTGCACCATTCTGCTTTTTCCCAGAACCCTAAACACATGTCCTAGCACTAGGACAAAGAGGTTGCACCTCAAGTCTTATATTTGGACCATTCTTTTTACATACACACACACAGAGTTCCTCTCCAGCATTTGGGCATGCACATACAATCACAGACTATCACTTAACCTTTGAAATCATGCTGGAAGCCTTGGGACAATCTCAAAACTACATCTAAGGATAACTTTAAAAAAGTGGTATATACACAGCATTATTAGTTATTTTCACTTTGCTTTACTGGTACAGAGATGCTCCTTGAAAGCCATTTTATAAGTGTTTTATCTGCTTCTTCTCTGTTCGCTTGAAATCATAGCTCTGTTTGTAACACTCTTAATTATTCATACAGCATCCAATTCTCATTTTATAGGAATTATGATGATGCTTCAGGTGAAAAACAAAAGGATCAGGGCAACACCTACACATAAGGTAGGGTTCTCATGCCAAAATTTTTAGTCAGGAACAATCAGGTAAGATGTTCAGGTAAGGATAAAAAACATACAAGACATCCCTATAAAGTTGAGTATTTTTTCATCATACTATCATCTTTAAAGAAAGATTAACAACCTGTACTTGGGGTCACCCAGAATTTATAGTGCATGTCCCAAATAATATGTCACTTGAGTTAGTGCCTGTAGAGCCAAAGAAGCCTACAAGACATTTATTTAAGTTTAAAATCACCAGGAAGCCAGTTACCATATTTAAACTGACTTTTCACAAATATGAGTGTGTCATTCAGTTTATAATACTCTAAAAAAGCCAAACCCAATAATATCATCCAGTGGAAGCCCTTTACAAAACCAAACTTATGATTTCAAGATCAGATATTTCTTATTTTAAGAATTTTTAAGTTCATATAGCACTGCTTTTAGTCATCAAAATAGTTTCAAGCTTATTATGGAAAGATTATTTCCTTAAACTAGAAAAAATAACACATCAACAGTTAATGCTTTTTTTTTCTTTATTTCCTCCAGACTACGAAAAAACCACCCAAACTTTCTCCAAGAATAAATGTAAACAAAACATTTACCCCAACCAATTGTCTGCAGGGGAAAAAAGCTTTAGCTGCCTGTCTCAAGCCTTCCCACTTAGCCCAGCTTCTGGTGAAGTGGACACAGCTTGAAGGACAGCCCTATGGAAAAAATGCTGTGGTGAAACAATTTGTCACTGCCCTTGGCTTAAACTCACCTGGTAATACTCTCTAGCATTTTGGAAACTGGGCAGGATACGTCTGCTGTCACACTAATAGAGAGCAAATCCTTCTTTTCCACTCAACCCTCCCCACCTCCGCCAGCCAGTGGTTGGTGACAGGTGGGATGACATCCACCTGCCATCCAGCCTGACAAGCACCCAGTGACAGTAACTAACCCAGGCCATTATCCCTTGTGTCCAGGAAAAGGGATGTGCATGCAAAAAGTCTCCTGCAGGAAAGCAAGTGGTGTAACAGGTTGAAACAAGACGCAGTGAAAAAGTCAAATAAATGAAGACTTGTAATTTGTCCATTAACATCAGGAGTATTAAAGGACATTAGCAAATTACTACACCCAAAAATAAGACCGTGCCTGATTCACCCCTCACATTAGTTTAGGTAGTCACATCACAAGTCTGACCCAGGACACTTATAAATTACCAAGAACTGTAACATGCATATTATTTTGATACTTTAAGTCAGTAGGTTTGTTTTGGCTCAGCAAAATGAACAGAAGTGGTGTGTTTTGTGCCTCTCAGGAGATTTGGTGTTCTTAGATACGAAAACTTCAAATGCTATGCCAGGATTTAGCACCTAATCCACATTCCATGAAAATAATTCTAGAGAATTAAATAGGCTTTGCATCAGATCTATCAGGGTGTGTCTTCCTCCTCCATGGCCAGCCTTGCCTGCTTGCTACCCACACCATGACGCACAGCACAACTGGGGCTGTCTGCGGCTTGTTCAGCTGGCCCGAGGAGCGAGCTGGGCCAAGCTACCCCAACAAACTCTACGAGCCAAGTGTCCCACTTCCTGTAACCTTCAGAGATGAACAAAGCTGCATGAAACTCGGCACAAGAGAGGAGCAGCTGAGCCTTCAAACAGGACTTACTGTCTTGGACACTGTTCCATGCAGGTGTAGAAGTCATGCCACATATGCAGCCAGAGGTTTATGCTGAGCTACCCTTCCACTGGTGCTGTCATCCTAAACTTGTCATAAAAACACCACATAAATATCAGGCACATCTCTGAACTCAGAAAATAGAAGTAAAACCAGCTGGTTTCAGAAGCCAGCACAGCTTGTCAATAATGTTTTAAGAAATGCTACAGAGATGACTTCAAGCTGGAACATTTATGAGTTCATTCTACCTAATGGGTAGACTACACGTTAAGACTAGTATAGCTTAGATAAAAGAGTATCTGTATTCCATTTGCTTATATCCTTAGATTAGATCTGCAGTAGCACCACTAATACAATGTATTCATGGCACACATTCAGGGAGCAATCAGAAGCCGTGCATTTCTTCTACGCCACACCTTACATACTGCAGCTTACTACAGGCCAGCAGCACAAGAGACCACCAGATTCTGCAGCATTAGCTAAGCCTGAATAAATTATTTTTAACTGCAACTACCAAGCTCTTATCCTCTTTAGGGACAATCACATATTTTGTGTATGTGCTGCATACAAAAATTTTAATAACATCTTTTCCAGTCCCTGCAGCACTGCTTGCCACTACCAGCAACAGGCAGAAAGAAATCAGGGCCACTTAGTATACTACACCTTTCCAGTGAGATTTTTCTTTCCATCAAACTGTTTTGTAATAATTCAGAAAGCCTGTAACCTTTTCCTTTCAGTCACGTTACATTTCTAGCGTATTCCAAGGTCTTTCATCAGCACTAGAACTGGGAGTCTGGAAGTAATGGATTTTCCTCTAAGCTCCCTGCTAAAGCAAGCTCCCCTCAGTCCACCTACTGAAAGGGTATTGTAAAGTGGCAGAGGGTTTCAGTGACTATTTTCAATTGACCTGCAGAGAAGCTTTGGAACTGAACTTTATTCTTCCCACACAACTAAACTCAGAAGGAGCCATCTTTCCCACCCCCTTTTTTTTTGTTTGTTTGTTTTGGTTTTCAGTGGGTTTTTTGGAAATTTTCAGAAGATGAGGGGAAGAGGCAGAGGGAAATGAAAAACTGACTCATAAGACATTAAATGGCAGATAAAATGGTGACAAATCGACATACTTTAAAAAGTTCTAACATTGCATGTACACCTTCACTCTCTGAATTACTTATTGCCAGTCAAGAACAAGATCTTGGGATATAACCAGGAATTATTTGAGAGCAGCTCACTATTGAACCACAAGTCAAAGACGACACACTCTGGGCATTGTGCCACAACACAGGAATCTATAAGGTGCTCAACTTCTCAATACTTTGTACAGTTTGTTAGAGCTAGAAAAGGCGCAAAGAAGGATAGCCAGAATGCTCAAAAGACATAGAAAAATTCCTGTACAGACAGTTTGTACAACCAAAACTAAGAACAACTGTCCAGTTGTTTGCCCAATATAAGCTTTTTAAATCCTCCTGTTATGTATGGTCTATTCCCATATTAAGTATATCCAATTCCATAACAAGTATATCCAACCATTACTACAAGAATCATTGCTTTAGTGAGTCTGCCCCATAGAATTCAATCCAACCAAATTATGCTATGTAGGTCAAAAAGAACTCCAAAACAAAAAGAATTCCAAAACAAAATACAAGTGACCATCCAATTATTTTCACTTTTTTCTTTCAACACCTTTTTTTTTTTTTTTCTGAGAGAGAGAGAAACATGTCAAAATAGTCCTTAAAATTTCTTCTGAAATGATCCTCCCTCGTTTCACAGGGCTGATGACTGCATGAATGTATGCAACTGTCTGTAAGAAAGGTTTCTAAATACCTGAATTCCTTCCAAAATAAATTTTTAGTGGATACTCTCCTCCAGTTAGAAGTACTTCTCTATTGGACACAGTATAGGTGCAGAACTAGCAACACTGTATAAAGGCATTAATCCACTCTTCTAATTTTATCCGGAACACATGGGAGCAATTTTATTTCACTGATTTACCACTGTACAAGGTTCACCCTTTATGTTACTTCTTCCAAGTTCCCCTAGACTTTGAGCTTATATCCAACTCAGTGATAATCTGTATTTTCATTTTTTTACAGACTTCTGAAACAATTTGTTTCAGAAGTGCTGTTTCCAGCTGTTCTGAAACACCATTCTGAACAAAGATAAAATATGTTTGAGTATGCAAAGTCAGGATGCTCTACCAGCTGATGTAATCACACAGCCTTAGGAAAGCAGCCATTTTCTACAAAGAAAGTAAGTAAACACTATTAGCCAACTTACATGGAGTTTTATCCAAATAAAGAAAACGGCAACAACAACAAAAAAACCCACAACAGACCAAAAACTACACACCACACAAAATTAAATCTTGGTGGGTAATTTACACAGATCAAACCCTGTGGCCTGGTAGTCTCTTAAAGGCCCTGGAAGCTCTCAATCATTTCATATAGAGTTCTCTCATCCTTCGTGATTCTCCACAAGATTATAGTACAGAATTCATATGATCCAACAGCCAGTTATTTACCTGTGCTTTTTCCTTGGAACTTTCAGAGCTTTCCTGCTCCCAGTTAGTGCTTTGCTAAGGGAAACAACAGCTCAACCAAGCCTATAAACCATCGTCTATATCCTACCTCCTCTTTCAAGTCCCATCCAATTAAGCTGAGAGCTAAAGTTTTGTTAGATGGTCTTGGTTTTGTTTTGGAACTGCAAACTGATATATTACATCCTGTATGTGAAACAATTACTGTTTCAGTTCTACGAAGCACATAAGCAGTTTGAGTTGTCTTCAGACTTTTGAAGATCATCTTACAAAACAGTACTAAGACTACCCTATCTGCAGTGTTATTTGAATTTAGTCGTTTCTTTAATATTTCTTCCCAGAAATAGTCTACTGTTTTCATTTAAGTGTTGTGTGTCTTGTCTAAAATGTTTTTATTTCATTATTTTCCACAGGTACACAGAAATGACAGACCACAAACTATGCAGAAACTTAATTTTATTAGTTTGTACTAATGGGAGTTCCTGCTGTGCTACTCCCATGGGCAGACTTCTGCACTAGGCACATTCTTTGAAATCCGTAGGTTGGTATCTATACTGGTAATCACATGCAACCACAGCTCAGTATTCCTGGCTTCTATTCAGTGCCCAGAAGAGCAGAAGTTTGAAAACCAGGGCCTAGAAGGGCTTCATGAAGCAGAGCATCTTTGGAGCCAACAATGGAACAGGCATTCCAGTGGACTTGAAGGCAACGTCACCCTCCATCATAAATATGAGGGCACACATGCAATTAGAATGGCCAAAGGCACAGCAGTCTAAGAATAAAATTTGAGACTAGGCCACAATGATCTATCTGGAAGTATCCAGAACATATAAATAGTAATATAAATTACCATATTATATTATATATTACCATATAATAGTAACCAAGACATGAGTAGACAATATACATTATCATTATGAGACCAGGTATCTGCAGTTTATCTTTAACTTTCCTTCAAATCCTTCCCCTGTCACCAAACAAATCAAAGAACCCACACATACCCTCAGATATATGGAGACTGCTTTCCCATGGTAACCTTCCCTCCTCCCACCCTTCTTCCTTCAGGATATGCTCCTGGAAGTCCTCAAAAGGAATTTGCTCACCCCACTTCACACGTCAGTAACAGGAACACTCCCACACCAGTCTGCATACACGGAGCTGAGCTTCCTCCTCCTCCTGCCATGTTCTCCCTGAGAGAGGATTCAGAAGAGAATGAGAGAGAGAGACGAAGTCTTACCTCATAAAACCATTCATCCCCTTTCCTTAAAAAACAAAACAAAACAAAACCACTTGCAACAAGAAATTCCAACATACATCTTCAAAGATGAGATGGTGGGGAGGGAGACTAAGCCACTCCTGCATCATTCAAACAGTACTTTTACAAAGGGAATATCTACAGCACAAAGCATAAAAGACAGTGCAGGAAGCTCACACTCCAAAACGGTGTCCGTTTAATAAATAAAAAAATTTACTGTCCATTTCTGAAAACCACCCTCATATGATAATGCCTCCTTGCACACAAGTCTCTCCAATTACTTGCTTTCCTTTGGATATGAGCAGAACATAGACTCTGAGAAATGAGGTATTAGTAGCCCAGTAACACTGTGTCTTTAGTTGTTAGGAACTTCAAAGATAAAGTTGTTTTCTGAAAGCAAAACTCTGACTTCCAGATTGCAATTTCTGGAGAAGGTTTTTTTTCCTACAATATCATCAGTTTATACATCTGTTCAAAGCCTCATGTATTTAATATAGAAGTCTGCTAAGAAAGATAATTCCTATGGTCTGTGTCACAATTTTTTTTTCCAGTGGGAAATCAGCTGTCGGAGCCCTGACATCTGCTACTGATGTGTAAAAGCAAAACAGATCACCTCTCTCTGTATAAAAGTACAACTTTAATACCCAAAGCAGGCAAGGGATACTATGAAGCAGCACACAAGATTTTGACCCAAAAAGAGAATACTTCCTTGCAGGTGCTGACTAGTTCTTTTCCTGGCAAATTTTAAATACAAGACTAGAAATCAATCTCGTAACTGCAAACACTTTGTGTATTAGAGGCCCATGAGCTGAACAAACGAGTTTGGAGGAAAAATGAAAAAGCTGCCAGCTGCCACTACTCTAAAGATAGCATTATTTACACCTGGAACTTGACCTTCCAATGCAGATCTGGAGTTTTCCCCCTAAAATGGGCAGGACAGCATTATTCAACACAGGTATCCTCACCATTAGGATAGTCTGCTCTACAATGGCTCTGCAAGGAATATAACTTCCAGTTCTGCATTCTGGCAGTGTAAGTCTTGCTACCATTCCTACCTGCTTGACAGATCACTTTACCACCTGCAGACTTTTCCACTCCCACCCCCCTAAAACGTTTCAATTTTCATAGGAAACATGGCAGAGCATAGGCATCTGTGGTCAATGCCACTTTCAAATCTCATGCCTCCAAATTAGCATTCTCCCCACCCATACACTGAAACATGTGGTAATGAAGTTCTGACAGAGATATGCTGATCTATGTGTATACACACAGAACTTTGATAAGCTACACCACCATCAGGACAGGTGATGTTACACATTTAATAGTCCTTAGACTGAGCCACAAGTAGTGACAGAAGTCAAAAACCCACAAAAGATATTTCAGAGTGTTAAGTAAAGGCTCATGCTGCACATAAATAATATTTAAGAGATTTAGCTGAAACATCAAAAATGTTCAAAAGGATTACCCATGCATCCAGTACTTTGCCATTCAAAAGACAGCATGCTATTTTGAAAGAAAAATGTAGTATGAAAATGCAGCCATTTCTGGAACAGACTAACAAAACCCAACTGCTGCACAGAAGCCTGTGCTACACCACAGATGTAGCAAGTCCGAAACAAAATGGCAAAGTAAACCATTTTTCCTACAGCAAAAATTAAAGGATGTTTAACGTCCCTCTCATGTTGGGGTCAATAAGAGCTCATTTAAGATATACACAGTTGTCTGCATAAAATTTAGCACCAGAGTCTGGATTTCAGCTTGTCTTTCTAGGGAGAGAAATTTCTTAGAATATCCTGTTGGAAGGGATCCACAAGGATTATCAAAGTTCGACTCCTGGCACTGCACAGGACGACCCCAAGACTCAACCCCATGTGCCCGAGAGGTTCCCAAAATTACCCAAAAAATCAGTGTGAGGCCTTGCAATGACATCAGCTAGCTCTTCAGAGTATTCTCAGATTAATCCTATCAGGCCCCATAGATCTATAAGGATCCAGTTAGTGCAGCAGATCCTGCAGAAGTTCAGGGTCAGCTGGGAGTTTGTCATTTACACAGCCACGGTCTTCCAGCTCAGTGCCCTGGGACGTCCTGACTTGAAATGTGGATTTCAAATTGAATCCACATACACACAATGGAGGTGAGATCTGTCACAACAGAGAGCCTTACCTTCTGAATTCCCAATCTTGTGCTGCTTTCTCGCTCTAGAAAGCAACTCAGTACACCTATCACTTCAGTCATTTGGCTTTGAGCAAGATTAGAGCCAACCTGTTGATATTGTTAAGTATGGGTACATCTTCCTGTATATCTAAGACCATGCCTGTCCTGCAGTAACTCACTTTATACACAGGCATAGCAGCCTAGTAATGATACACCTGGGAATCTAATACTCACAGGAGCTACACCAGGAAACACGTAAGTAATAAACGCTTCCATTTCTCTAGCAAACTGGCAACTGCAGCCACCAGACTTGTCATTCTGCATTCATAAAGTTGCTGCTACATGGATCAGGAGTCTCTCTTAAACTGTTCCCTTAATGTCTAATAAGATTCAGGTTTGGGTTTTCTGTTCTGTTGTTGTGTTCTGGGGATTTTAGTTGTTCTGTTTCTTCAAGTCAGTTCCAAGTGGCTGCAGCAGCAAGACTGTTCTGCAGTGGGCTGCTGCAGTCACAGGAAGCAACACCCACTCCCTGAGGTGGCAAACACAGCCCAGGCACCTGTGCCTTGCACGGACGAGGGCAGACCATGGCAAACAGAAGGTCACCAATGGGCTTTTACCAGAGAGCTCCTCTTGGGATGTGCCAGCCTATCTGAAGGGACCCGTAATGGGACCACAGCTCCATTTCTACCAATACACAGAACCCTGTACATTGCTGGCACCAGCTCATGCCTGCATGTTCTGCAATCCATCTTCTGATTATAATCAGAAGTCATAAAGTCCCTCCACCAGTGCCAGCAAAAGTATAACCTGAATATTTGTATTACTGTCTTTTATTGATACCTTCCTAAGAACCTAAATAATTTTTAAATGAAACTTACTTCTGATAAGTTTTACATACAAATTATTATTTTGGATCCACAGGAAAAAGATTAATTCATTTCTCATCAGACTATCCAGTAAATTATGTCTAAGCATTTCTATTAAGAAAAGCATTTAAAAAAAGGCAAGGTTTTATCAGTGTATGTCTCATTCCCAAAGATATTTGCTTGGAAGAGACTTCAAATGTAGTGTCAGAGCAAAATTTGAATTTATATCACTTATATATTTTATATATTATAAAAATAATATTTATTTATATAAAAAAGACATACATATACATAAATACTAAGAGCTGATACATATCTCATGGGCTTGTTTTTTATGACCTCTGACCTGCAGCGTAGACAAAGCTGATACCAGAAGAAGGAAATTTCACCTTCCTACTTGGAAGCAAAGTCTGGCTAAAATACGCCACATCAGTGTCCCTGGACTTTAGGGCTATAAATACACTTTTACAAAAGGGATCACTGGTGCGTTTCTGCTTTTAAAATCGAATTTTATAGGGCTCCAATCTTGGTACAGAAGACCCCACAGAGCCAAGGCATAGTGGTTTTGTGCAAGTGCACTGCTGCCCTCTCCTGGGTCACCTCCGATTCGCTCCCGTCCTTAAAACACCCAGAGGATCCTCAAGGGGAGCTGCACCTCCAAGACCATCAGGAGCGCTTTGGGAGCTCGATTTAAACTAGACAGAGTAAAAAAGTGAAACATACAGAAAAAAACCGCAGGAATTTAGTGATCTTTATACAAACTAACAATTCATCACCTTAATTGATTAAATTCTATGGCAGTTTGTTCCTTTGTCTAGACTGAAGAATTTTTTCCTAATATCCACCAAAAGGTTGTCAAGCATCAGGACAAGCTGCCCAGAAAAGCAGCGACATCATAATTCCTGGAGATAGCTAAAAATATGTGTAGATATGGCACGCAGGGACATGATTTAGTGGTAGATTTGGCAGTGTTTAGTTAATGGTTGGACTGAACCATCTTAAACATCTTTACCAGTCTAACCAATTTTATGACCTAGTGCCAGAGAATCCAAAAAATATTTTCTGCATTAACAGCAGAGCACTAAGATAGAACAGCAAACAGCAACTTTGACAAGATTTTTGACACTGTTACGGCAGGACTACTGCAGCTCATAATGCAGAGTAAGCACAAAGTTGCACAGACTCTTAAATTGCTTTGATTTCAGCAGTATTAGAACAAACACAAATTTTACTATTAGCCAAAATCCTCCATTTGATTACCCTGCATAAACCCTGGTTAGTAATCCATGGGCCAAGGTACCCTTCCCACTTACCAAAGTTTAATGAGTTGTCTTACGTAAGCTGAGCTTTAACAGGCAGAACACAGATTTAGCCCCAGAAAGCATGAGGCAAAATACTCAGCTTAAGCCTCAGCAAAAGAAGAGCTTAGTGATACTAATTTTAATTTTGAGATGCACCTGCTAAGAATGAAATCAGACTCAGAACCTGCAGTTCATCTGAAAGGCAACTCATTAAACTGTAGTAATCCATTCAAACCTTAAAACCCAATGTTATTGATAAAATTTGGTCTTTACAGATTGTTTTAATGCAACTTACAAATACATTTCAATCAACTAAATAAGCATAATCTGAACATATGTATTTAATCAACTACAGGGATATAAACCCAGTCCCTCAGGTCAAGGAAGTAGAAAAACAGCCAAGGGGAACTGTCCTAGAGTGACTTTATGATGCTTTTGTCCCGAGTCATCTGTTCTGTATACTGTGTTCTGTACTCTAAGACTGATTCTCAGAGCAGAACAGGGAAAGAAGAAGTGCTCAGTTTGGTTTGAGAAAACTCTCTCACTCCTCTGCATCCTTCTCCTGAACGCTGTGTTCAGCTGAAGCTCGGACAGACTGCTGCAGGACAGAGATCTCCTGTGCTTTTTAGTTAGTTTTAGCTAGCTAGGGCAGAGAAGTTCCCTGGACTGTTTTATTTCCTTTTTTCTTGGGACTGTTTAAACCTGCTCTGGACTGGAAACCCGGAGGAGAACTGAGAGATCACACCTGTGCCCTCTGGAGCCCAGGACAGCATTTTTCTCCAGCACTGGAGGAATTGGTAAGAGACTGAGAGAGACGAGTTGCACCCATGGCAAGGACTTTCTCAATATGCCATCTCACTTTAGAATGAAAGGTTTTATTGTTTCATATTATTCATTCTCTGTGCTGGTAGGCACTTTGTTTGTTAAATAGTTTTTTCCACTTTTCTCCAAAGTTTTTTTTGCCAGACCGGTTGTAAGAGGGGGGCCGTTTGGGTTTACTTTTCCAGAGGAATCCCATTCAAGTTTCCTCCTAAATTTTCCCTAAACCAAGACATGGACACAGTGGCAGAGAGCATTCTGCAGGGCAGGATGGCCTGGGCCAGTTCATGAACCAACCTGAGACGAGCAGCATTCAGTTGTTACCAGCACAGTCAGTTCCCCAAAGCCAGAGTGGAAACAGCTGGTCACAAAGCAGTTCTCAAACCGCTCACTCCTGGCCATAAGCTTCATGGATGCTGGCACTGCTGCACAGCTGTAGGGCAGCCTACAACTCCAACCTGAGCATAGCCTGCAAAACAAACTCCGCACTAGGAAGGCCTCAGCTGGGTAGTGGCATATCCAGCTTTTAGGAACACACTTCAAGGAAAGATCTGTCCTCCATGAAAGGGGTCCAAAAAAGGAAGCAAGAATCATCAAAGCTAAAAGTTGTCATCTATAATATCCTAGTGGAATGGTATTCTTGAGGCAGTCCTCAATCTACAGGAACTTATTCAAAAGGGACAGCTTTTTCACATTTCAAATATGGAATACAGCTGCAGACAGCAAGGTAACAAATTGTTTTCTGTATCCACAGATGGAAGAAGGGATAGCAGTAATATTTTTAAACCGTAGCAATAAGCAATAAGGTAACACATCAGGAAACCTTTCAGTGAGATATAACAATAAATACTAAAATAAAATAATCAGAATAAACCAAACTAAGGCTTTAAGAAGAGGTTAGACAAACTATTACTAAGGAACAATGTATGGGTGAATGTGTATATTTTGTTTATATATTTGTATATTTTACTTCAATTCATACATGGAAAACCAGTGATCTCTGAAATATCTTCCAGTCTATTCTTCATTAACTTTCATAGTAAGTATCTGCAATACAAATGAGAAACCAAATAATTTAATACACTTCTTCCCCAATATTAACTAGTTCAGTGGCAGGAATCCCTCCGCTTAGAAGCAGCAGGTATTGGTCACAGAACCTTGAATATTGCTCACTGGGCACCAGAAATTAAAAAGATGAAACAAAGCCAATGAACAAAGCAGAGTATAACAGTACTTGCAAAACATTAAACATTCTAGACTATTACCCAATAGTCAGGAAATACCATGAAGAAAACACTCCCTAGAACCCTGTGCATAGGTTACCAGCATTAGATTTACATACAGATCAAGTACCAACACCATGTAAACCATCACTTTGAATCCAGTCAACACCAGCAACAGTTTTAGCAGCAGTTCACTTTCTGTAGGCACTTTTCTCCCGTTACTGTACTAAAATTCACAGTTATCTTGTGAAAGCTAAAGATCACTATCACTAAACCACTATGAGAAACAGACCTAACCAACAAAACATGCCTCAGAATTAGACCAGGCTGGTGCTCTGCCTTGTAAAGATAAAGAAATAGAGCTCACAAACTGTACATGCAAGCCACAGGTGATTTCTCCAGCTGTTTGTATCCTTAAGTGAATACTTTCCAAAACTATTTTAACTCTATGCATTTTGAACTCAGACTACAGATCATGCAAGTGAGAAACAAAAAATACTATCACCCAAAAATTATTTTCCTGCCAAGTAAGTCAGCGAACTTGCTGATACAAAGTCTAAACATCAAATGTAGCAAAATCCCATTGCCTATTTTCCCAGTACTGGCATTTCTTATTTAAGTTGTTAAAGGAACCAAAAAGACCTCTCATATTTTTGGATGCAAAAAGGCCAAACCCCTATTTTTCCACGATTTTTTAATAGTATAGCTTTTGTTTGTTTGTTTTAATCTCAATCATTCATTAAATGAACAAACTTTTTTACAATTCTGGTAATAACTTTTTTTAAGGTCCTAATCGCTAAACAAGCAGGAAGGGAATGTCTTTGCGCAAAAGCTGCTTAAGGACACCTTTAATAAAGGATGAAGAAGAGCACGGGTTTATTACTCTGGCTGCAAGGAGACGGCAGCCACCACCAGCACACCCTTCTGGCGCCCGGCGCGACCGAAGAGCTGCTACCGACACTGCAGCCCGAGCGCCCCCGCCCACCTGGCGCCTCAATACTGCCCACCAGTAGAAGCCCAAAATAAGAAAAAAATTAGGCACCAAGGGGCCTCAGCCGGGAGAGTCACTTTCAAGACATTATCTTTTCTGAATTCTTGACAAATTCAAGGCGGTTGTAACAGCTTCTGGCTGCCCAGATCCAAAGGATGGCTTTGAGGGAGCCAGCAACGTAAGAGAAGGAAGCGGGGACCCCCTTTCGCTATCCCCTCAGAGCACGCCTCCAGGCAAACCCCAGGCTACCTCTTCCCTGCGTTTCCTCCGTACCGTGCTAAGGGACCCCTTCCTTCCCAGCCCTCAGCGCCGCTGCCCTGCCGCGCTCAGAGCCCCTTGGAGCCCGCACCCTCCATGCCCTCAGCCCCCTGGAGCCCACACCCTCCATGCCNGGGGGCCGCTCGGTCATCAGTGCTCTTCTGCCTCCGGGGTTTTGGCTTCAGCGCTGCGGGGTGAGCCGCGGAGCTGGCCCGGGACTACTGGGGAAGTAGACAGGCGTAGGGGAGCCGCTGTGCTGTGGGCGGTCGACGTGCCTGGTGTGTTACATGTTGAAACTGTTGGAAAAGAGGCCGCATTAAGAGACTTGTCTTGTGTGCCGAGCCGTTCCAGGCAAGCAGGGGTGAGATATGTGTGTCTGTTAGCTCTAAGAGCAGAAATGCGGAGAAACCACCGTCGAGGCAAGGAGAGGCGCGGATGGAGCAGTCACAAGCGCGGCCCGCAGCCGCACCGGGCCTGGGGAGCCGGTCACAGCAGCCGCGCCCAAAGGCAAGTACGGGCCGCGTGGGCAGAGCAGGGGCTAAGCCGGCCAGCCTTTCGCCTCATTAAATGTGCGGGATGGTGACCTTCCAGAATTGAGAGGGTTGCCGCTGCAAGACCTAGTAGACAGTACTTGTGGTATAGCTGTCATCCCTACTGGGATGGAATTGCTCTGATCTCTGGAAGTTTACTGTGTGTTCACAACTGTACGCTTGTTTTAAACTGAGATGCGGTTCCATGAGCTAGTCCTTTCAGCTGTGCGTTATCGTCCATAAACTCTTCATCGATATGCAAAGACAGTTCAGGGAAAAAAAAATAATTACTTCATTCTACATACCTATTTGTTTTAAGCCACTAAGTCTACTGGTGTAAAATCTGTCATTAAAAGATCTTCCTGAATATTTGAAAGCATGGTAAGTAATGTGGTAAAAATGCCACATCTAGCAGATCAGGAAAAGGAAACACGGCCTCAGGAATAATCCCCTGCCTTGAAAACTGATCCTTTCAGGAAAGCATGTTTTACATTTTAGAACTTATACTTGCTTATGTTTGAGCTGTTGCTTTTTCATTAAACTTTTGTTTATTTTGCGTGTTTCTAAACCTCATCGGTGAAATTCTTGTTATGGAGGGAATGGCAAAATATTTCTGACCTGACATCAGTGTTTTACCCACACTGTCTCTCGCTTTGTTCTGTGAAGACTTGCATGCTTTCAGGAGTGGGCTGTTTGTTTAATGTACAATTGCCCAGTTAATCTTTTCCTAAAAAAAGTTAAAGGCACTTGCAGAATCAACAGCCAGCTCTAATGTATTACCAAGTAATTTAAGACTTTTAGGATGTTGGTATCACTAATGTTCTTGAGAAATTTTTAAGCTGGATATTTTTCACTGTTTGATTTTCATAGTTTAATGTACGGTGGTATGCAGAGTTTGCTATCAGAGCGCTGCAGAATGGTACTCCATTGATGTCAGTAACAATCTGCTTTCTAGATTCTTTGTGGGAAAGGTGTGTGGGGCAATTGTGAGCCTATTTTGAAGGCAATGCTATTTTTTTTTAGTCTGGAACAAGAAGAACCACAGACCCCAGTGGATGCAGGTCCCAGCAGCAGTGAAGATCCTTCTTCATCCAGTTCAACTCAGAACTCTGTAGCACCAGGTAAGAGATGCTTTTTATAGATCAAAAGTCAGTTCCTATATGCTGATTGTATGAAAAAAGTAGTAGTAGCTGCATTAATAATCTGGTATGACAGGAACAATACAAACAGTAAAGTTTGTGGAGAAAAGTAACATCAGGTGATACAAAAAGGTGTAGTAAGTAAAGACCTGGAGAACAGAACCAAATCATTTTCTGGCCCACAAGTGCTTCTCATGTTTGAAAACTTGTGTGCATAGCCAAGCTGATAGAAGCTGAAAAAATGCAATTCTGTTTCTCCCTCCAGAAATGCTGCTTTAGGAAGAAAATTAACTACTAAGGAAGCAAATAAAATAAGAGAGCATATAAAAAATTACAGCTTGTGTTCAGTTTTCAGCCTTTTGAAAGGTGCAACAATCCACCACTTTGTGGTGTGTCTCTTGTGTGATGTGTCTCTCTTTATGCCTTCAGTGTACTTTGTAGTCTGTAATAAATACACTCTGGCTAAATCCTTGCTCATTTACAATAAATGATGGAGTAGCAGTGCTGTTGAGAAAGTTGTCCTGTTTATGTTCTGGCTTCCTGACTCATTAAACAATGCTAGCAAAAACTAAGCCAGTGGGAACTTACATTTCTGTACAACAGAAGAGTCCAGAAACAACACTGAGTTTAAAGAGAATGATTTTGCATATCACTGTATTGTGCTGTGAGCGTGTTAGGAGATGGATCCTGCGAGACATTTATTCCTATGTAATTACTGTGTAGTTACTGTGTGACTACTAAATGTAGTGTGCTTTTATAAACTTTACTGATCCATTGAATAACTTTTTATTTTCGCTGACCTGAAGAAGTCTTGGTGACTTGAGGCTAAGCTGAAACCTAAAAGATGCAGACAAGGAGCTGAATGGTCAGCAGGTGCAAAAAGAGGATACTTAAAATGAGATTTCTGGTGTTAAATAAAGTTTTAAATAAAAATTTGGAAATAAAATGTTAACAGTTGCCTCTGAATAAATTTCTTTGTCTTGAGACAATCTGTCAAAGTATTTTATATCTACCGAAGTATTTTACTTGTCTGCCTCTGCATTCACACAGACAGTGAAGCACTAAAATTGAATCTTTCTCATCCAAATTTATCTTTGGAAGGAGCCAAATGTCCTCTTGATTTTATCTAAATCTCTCGTATGTGCTGAAGAAAAAGTGTCTTGTTCTGGGAAGTGAATCACTTCATTTGGGTTTATTTGATACCTCATTGTCTTTTTTTTTCCTGTCCTACCAAGTCTTTTAACTAAGAATGTCCCCTCATGATTTATTTATGAAGAAAGACCATTTTTATTCTGCAACAAAACCTTTCTTGTGTGCTTTTCTGATTGGTCTGAATTTCCTCTTGGTCAGTGGTGACAGCCCTTCTTTACCTGTGCAAGAGCAGTGCATTTGAACACTATGAATAACCTTTTTTTTTCTCCTGTAAGTGGCTCATCTGTTCCTAGTCTGTGTATCATGCTTGGGACCCGTTGGGAGCTAGAGCTTTGGGTCTCTCAACTTCTGACATTCACCTGAAGACATGGAATATCAAAGAGCAGCAAACAAACTTAGTTACCCATCTGATTTTGCCACTTTGTCTCCCCCATGTGTTCCTACCCTGAAGAACTGCCGGGATTTTATTATGACCCAGAAAAGAATCGCTATTTTCGCCTACTGCCAGGACATAATAACCACAACCCCCTCACCAAGGACAGCATTCAGCACAAGGTGATGGAGTGCAAAAGACTGAGACTCTTAGAAGAAGAAGAAAAACAGAATCAGGTATGTTTTGAAAAAGATTGCAATTAGGCTTTATTGTACTCTCACCCAGAACAGATTATAAACTAAAGTCTTCAAGTTATGACAATTCAATTTCTTTTTCTGCTAAGAATAAAGTCCTTGAAGCCTTTTGTTCGGCTCTTCCACACAGGAATGACATCAAGTCATTACTAACAAAAAAAATCTATAAAGACACAGGAACTGTGCTCAGAATTGCAGTTGTCCCACAGTTACACTTGAGTCAGGATATTGCATGCCAGGTTTTAAATTCCTGCCTTGAATTGGCAAAGTGGGGTCTTGATTTAAAGTTTTTGACATTTTTAATAAATGTATTTATCATATTCCTAGACCTTGAAGAAGCAATACTAACCATAGTTGGTGGAAACAGCTTTTTCTTGAAGAACTTTTTTGGACAGCAAAAATCAAGGCAGGTCTTAACGTTTATGTCTGGAAAGCCAGTGTACTTTTCATTGTGAAGAGTTACAGTGAAATTAATGCTGATACTGCATATTTGTAATGTGGGTAAAATATCTTAACAAGGATGCTTTTTCATTGCCTGAAAAATATGTCTTATAACTTTACAAATAACAGCTCAGCTTACATGCTGTCATTTGGGAGAAGTGAACAGTGTTTTTTCTTAAACAGTGAAGTTCTCCAACCAGTTCCTCAGTCTTCAATGTAAAGAACATTTTGACTCTCAAACACTTGCTTTGTCTGAGCATTATCAAAAGCATTTCTTAGTCCATAATTCTGCTAAATACTTTAGCCCTTGGTCTCCTCAGAAGGTATTTGCATTAAATTCTGAAAAGTTTGTGAATCATGGAATGGAATCATAGAATGACTTGGGCTGGAAAGGACCTTAAAGATCATCTAGTTCCAGTCCCAGTACTGTGGGGGGAATGGAAAAGGAATAGAAAAGCAGTTTAGTACAACAATGAGACTGCATATTTAATATCAGTCTCATTGTGATAGAAGATGTTGCTGTATAAGAAGAAATTGAGGTGTTGTAATGAAACCAGTGGTGACTTTACACCTCCAGGTGGTACTGCTGATTATGTAGAGTGAAAACAATGGCTGTTGGAGTTTCATATTTTTTCTCTAGCTTCTGTATTTACAGAAGCACTCCACATCTCACAGGAGTATATTCTTGTCTACTTAATGTACTGTGTCAGGGAGATGGTACTGGAATGCATTTTATACGTTCTGAAAATTTTAATGTGCGTAGGCTAGAGGAAAAAGTTACCTAAACATCCCAAACATCAAAGACCCACAGCCATGTTTGAATCTTAAACAAGTAAATAACTGATTACAGTTCTGTTACTCTCTTCCAGAAAACAGCAAGGGCTGGACTGAACTCATCTGTGCTGTTACAGAAAAGGCAGCTGGGTTTGCTTAGCTCCACAAGTTATTGCAGGTACAATGATTTGATTTGTCTTCTGTTGGCAGTGCCAAGTTCTGCTGTTAGTTCTGCAACTGTTTCTGTCAGGTTTTCTTCCATTTCTTACTGTTCCATTGGGATGAGGAGGAACACACTACTTAAAGTCAGAAAAAAAGGTAATATTCTGTAATAATCAGATTACTAAAAAGATGAGAATTCAAATGAGGAAGTTGTTTCCCAATTTTACTTCAAAAAAAGTTCACTTTATGTATGTATATGGATATGCTGGTTTGCCACGTTGTACTTCATGAGTATAGCACAGCTTTTTTAGAGTAAGTGCCGTTCAGTGGACATGGCCATTCTCTTGTCCCCCATTAGAACAGCAGAAGGCAAGTTAAGTTAGTGACTTGCTGTATCCCTGTTCTGGCTACTAACGATCTGCTGGGGTTCAAAATAGTGGGATAAAATTCCATGAATGTGGAAGGTGCACATGTTCATGGGTTATGCAGGTTAAATTTCAGCATGCTAGTTATTCAGGAATTTTCTCTTTGGTGATTGAGAAGCAGTTCTATATTCTGGCCAGAATTCTTTTCATATGCATTAAATTTAGGCTTACTTGAATTCTCCTCTCTTCAATCCCTTCACCCTCCTACCTGCTTTTACAGGTTAGTCCATGAATTAAAAGTGAACTGCATGCAGAGGAGGAAGATAGAAATTCACAGTCCGGATTCTTCAGTTGCTGGAACCAACAATTTTAAAATCATTGTGGTATGTTATCAGAAATTATAAGTCTTTTAAGATAAAGAGAGCCTCTCTTCGGTGAAAATTAAGACTTTTGTAATCAAATCACACAGGTCAAATGTAGCTTTTAAAGATGTGTTATTCCTACTGTCAGTTCTTAAAATCTGTGTGCGGTAACTTTAAAGAGGTAGGGAGAGGCTGTTCCTTTCCTACCAAGGAAAACTATAAAAAAAGGTTGGATATGAAAGCATATTTTGTTGGGTTGTTTTTTTGTTTTGTTTTTTAATCTGATCAACGTGGTTTTTTGGAAGTATACAGGAGTTGAGTGGGTCGTTATTGTAGAGCTGGGAGGAGGAGTGGAGAGGATCAAGAGAAAGAACAAAATGAAAGAGGAGAATTTTGAGAGTAGCAAAGCCTGTGGTTCAGAGAATTTAAGTAAACATCAGTAATCACTTTACATTTCATGATCTTTGATAGACTGTATAGGAAGCTCTCCAAGACCAGCTCCTGGCCTTGTAAACAGAGCACTGCATAGGTAGCTGAAGCCACAAGAGACTCAGAAACTGTGTAAGTGTATAGAATTGTTAACATTGGAAAGATCATTTACTGGTAGCCAAGGACTGAATCCTTTTCTTATCCCTGTTCTTTCTGTGCATGCATTTAAAAGGAGTTGGCCACTGATTTTAGAGGTGAATGGAAAGCAGGTGGTGTTAAAGGGATCAGAATTAATGTGTTGTTTCATTTTAGACCTAATGCAACTCCTTCAAGCTGTTTGTCCTGTAAGTTTCCAGTAAATGTGACTGGTAAGCTTTTATTTTACAGGCAGATGTTGCTTGTGAACGAATATTCACTGTGAACGATGTAGAGCATGGAGGATGTAAATATGGTATCATCAATCTCAGCGGTTTGGGGAAGGAGTCTCTCACTGTGGAGATGTATGACAACCTCTACTTCACAAACCGCAAAGTACTATTTTCTGTTCCTCCTTCCTTTGGTGGTTGCATTCTCAGAACACTGTTCTTGGGAGGCTCAGGTGGAAGCGCCCTGAAGGTTGGGGAAGGGGCTAGGAGAAGAGAATGGAAGAATCCGGAAATGTGAAGCTTGGGTTAAGACAGAACCACAATAAACCTGTCCTGAAAGTGCACAGTACCAGTGATGGTTGTCAGGAATGTTACACTACAATTGGAATGGAAGACTGCATAGAAGTTCCAGCTTCCAAGGATAGTGATTAATTTTGACTAGGACTGTAGCTGGCAAAATTGATGTTTGGCTACCAAAACGACTAAGATTTGCATGCTTCTTTCTTAAAAATAATTTTGGGAAACTGTGTTTATCCTGTGTTTCTCCTTAAAATTTACCCTAAAACTGTGTTTATCATCCTTTAAATATGAGGCATATTTAAAACAGGTTTTGATGATCTCTTTGTGCTCACATTCTTTCAGGGATGGCCTCTTGAATAATAGGATGTGCTTGGTGCCTCAGTCTGTGTTTGGTCAGACTTCTCAGTGCTGTTCTGTTGTTACAAATATGGGGCACTGAAATGCTTGTGCCCCATTACTGAGTTATTTAGTGGGCTGAGAGTTGTGCCCAGTGCTTGACTTTATGTCATTTTTGCACGGAAATAATCTTTCCTTAATTGAATAACAGATCACAATAAGAGTATTTCTTCTTCTCTTTGAAGGTGAACTCTGTGTGCTGGGCATCACTGACTCATCCAGATTCTCATGTTTTATATCCTTTTTAAAAAAGCAAAATTGTTGTTCAGGTTTCACAAGTCTGCATCATGCTTCACAGAAAAACTAAATCCAAAGAATACCTCTCCTGTAGCTCCCCCAGAAGATAAGTTTTCTGGAAAACAGCGGAAGTAATGAAAATAGAAATATATTGGAATTACTGTGGCAGATGTATGGTTCTGTTACAGATATATGTAGAATTGTTCCCATGTTAATGCTAACTGAAAGACCACGTTTTCTGTCATGGGGAATTCCCACTTCATTAATTGTATATGTAAATGCCATATCCAAAATGATCTGATGTTTGGAAATTGGCTGAGGCAAAAGAACAGGAGCAGAGGGTTAAGGCAACAACCTTTTTCTGAAGTGAACCTCTTTGAATGTGGGATGGTTTGTGTTTAAAACCATCCCCATATTGGTTGGGGTGAGAGGAGAATGGGAGCAATTCAGTAGCATCAGCTGCAACTTTCAGAGCACGTTCGGCAGGTCTGACTCACAGAAGAGGAAAGTTGATATAGTAGAGGAAGCAGTAATGAATGGTGCAGAGCCCAGAAGAGTGGAGGAAAAAACTGATTTTTGACATAAGAGATGGCAGACAACAGGTGTGCTATTAAAGTGCCAAAAGAAATTACATAGAAAAGTATGGAATGGGCTGTGTGGAAAGCCAGGCAATTCCAGACCGACCCTTCAGGGGCAGGAGCTCACCAGGCATGCACACAGCTGGGGACAGGTTCGGGATCACTTGGTTTGGTGGGTTCCTGCTTTCCCCCCAGTTGAGATTTACCCCACTGAACTTGAAGTGCAGCTTTCAAATTCTGTTTGTACCTGGTATAGTCATCATAAAATATTTAAATGTAATCTAAAGTGAGTTTTCCTTGCCTCCCATTTTTCCAATTTATCTCCATGAAAAACAGATCCATATTAATGCAGTGTCATCAACATGAAAAAGTGAGAAGAAATATCTATGTAGGCCATGCTTATTTTTTGTTTTTTTCCTATCACTACTAAGATACAATAGTATTCGCTTATCTTTCTGGTAGTGAAAATACACAAGGAAGAATTTGAGTTCTTTCTAGCTCATTCCTGTAAAAGAAATGAAGTGTCACAGCTTAGTTGTAAACTGTAAAGCACATCAAAGGTCTCGAGGAAAAGTGTTGTGAGCTGTAGCTGTGTCAGGGCATCTTGCTCTTCCCATTTATAAATATTAGGTAGCCTGTTCCATTCTAGGGAGAAAGCAGTTTTTCTTAACTCACTCCAGCAAGCTGTGTCTCATGGGAATCGCAGAAACACCAGGCTGTGCCAGTCTGCTTCCAGCATCATTGTTCAGCAGCACGAACCCAGGTAGGGTGTTTTTGTTGAGTTGTTGTCTCCAGGTTTTGGTAGCAATTATGGTATGAAAAGAGCACAAATGAAAGATTATTTTAAAGTTCTTTTTCAATGGTTGGTGAGACTGTTGTATTCCTGTAAGACTAAAACAGCTTAAAAAGTGAAATTATGATGAAAGAACTTGAGACTTAATTAACAAGCAGTATTCAAAGCCCTAGTTTATTTTTAGCTGCTGCAGTACTTGACTTTGGCAGGAGAAGACCTCACTTGTAAAGTAAGCACTTCAGATTTTTCATGAGTAGCTTGGCCTGTAATTAATACTCAGAAGCTGCACACAGCAAGTACTCAGATGTCCTTATATGTGTCCAGAGCCACTGCAGAATCCCTTCTCATAGCAGCTGCTCAGGTATGCTCAGTGCATAAATCAGAGGTGGAAAGCTGGTAAATATCTCAGCCCATAGCTCCTTGTACAGGCTCCAGCTCCAGTTGTGTGGAAACCTGGCTGACTGGGAGAGTACGGCGTCTTAAGTCTGGCTATAGCTGATCTTTTTGGTTGGATGTTCTTGGGGGCAGGACTTAATTAATTGGACTTTCTTGATAGATGTTAGAAGCATGCTTCTTCAAGTCACAGAGTGCAGCGCTCTAATCTGGCTTCCATTCAGACATGATCAGTTACATTTATACAGAGGAAATCTGTGATGGATAAGAGTGATGGACTAATTTTGCATTTTTAATGTCTTACTATATATGCAGCCATTAAAAAAGTTTGCACAGAGTCAGCATGAACTGAATGAAGAGTCACTGAGGGTGGATGGCTACTAGGCCAGTATACCCAGTTGCTCTGTAAAAGATTTTAAGCCTTTCATTATAATTAGCTGCTGTGAGTTCCACCAAAGTCCTCTTATCTAGTATATCCTACTGACTGTTTAGGTCTTTCCAAATTTGATTTCCTTCACTCTCCTAAACAGATGGTTTGTGGGAGCCTTGCTGAGTAGATGCTAGGAGAAAAGTAGAACTTACCCTTCTCTAAAACTGCTACCCATCCATTCTTGTCCATTTCACCTTTGCTACCTGACAGGTGTATGTATGATGTGCCATGAAGGAAGTGAAACCTGAGGACGTAGTCTGCTAATTGGCATAAATTCTGTGCAGGGGCTGCATGTGTAAGGGTCAAATCTGGGGTTTTATTACTTAATCAATTTTTTTTTTAAAAATGAGCAGGCACAGAACTTACAGGTTCTTACAGGTTCTCTGGCTAATCTGTAGCTTATAAAGTAAATGTATTTTATTTCTAGCCCACTCTTTAAAAAATGGCTTACTTAGTGCTATAAGGTGAGTGTTACTTTTCCCTTTCCTGCCATGGTCAGCTGTCTAAATAAATTTCACAGTCCCTCAGTATCATCTATTTACACAGATTGTAGGTGTCCCACTTACATCATGAACTTCCATTTCTGTTTCCTGTCTCTTGAGTAGCAAAAGGACCCTAACTAGGTAACACTTCAGACATTCAGAATGTTAAAAGAAATATGGCAATCTAAGAATTTTTCCGAGTTATCATCCTCTCCTAACATTTTATGAACACTTTGTGTGTTGCTCCTGTCTTCTAGGAGATCGGCCTGGAATGCTGTGCAGTTTCAAGATATCCACTGCCTGGTCCTGTGCTTGGTGCCTGAATCCCCAAGCAGACAACTGCTTTAGCACAGGTGATCTATCTGCAAGGCTTTCCCTCTGTCTCAGTGGGAAAGACTTCTTCCATTCATCTCCCAGCTGCTATACAAATTACAGCTAAACCAACATCATCTGTCTTCCTTAGGCCTCACACGACGAGTTCTTGTGACCAATGTAGTGACAGGGCATCGTCAGACGTTTGGAACCGGTAGTGATGTGCTGGCACAGCAGTTTGCCACGCAGGTAGGGAGAACCAGACACCATTTTTTCAGAGCACTGCCTCATTGGTGGGCTCTGTTCTGTTTTGGCAGGACACCTCGTGCTGCACATAAGGTTGTGATGACAGCTGCTGTTCGATGGCTGTTCCAAAGCAGAGCTGATGTGGTCTGATGCTTGCACACAATTGACTAGCAATAAAAAGATGATCTGATTTCAAACTCCGGCAAACAGGGGCAATTTATATTAAGGTTACAGAGGTTAAAAGATAAGGAAGTACAAAAGGCACAGTAATAACATGTAAAATTGTTTTGGGTTTGGCAAATAACCTCATTCTAATAACACTCAGTGTATTGCCTCCACCAAGAAGGAGAAAGTCCCTATAAAATACTGATGGACTTGTTCACAAAGAATTAGGATGGTGAAATAGGAATATGAAAATTCCAGTTTCTGTTTTGCTGTTATGTTAGACTGAGTTCCTGCTTACCTCGGGAAACTTATAGCTCAAGTAAGTAGCTGAGGTTTGAAGGGAACTAATGAATTGGCTTGAAAATGTTGCAGTGTGTAATTGAAATTCTGCTTCTTAATGCATCTGCTAAAATACTTTGACAACTACACCGTAGAGCTCAAAAGCATGAGACAGACTCTGTGTAACTTGTAAGATCCTTGCAGATGTGACACAGTAGCTCCTTTCTGTGGTATTCCCCAGGCCCCAGTGCTGTACAATGGCTGCCGTTCAGGTGAGATTTTCAGCATTGATGTGCGCCAGCGGAACCGCAAGGGGCAGGGCTGGAAAGCAGCTCGTCTCTTCCACGGCTCAGCAGTTACATCGATTCACCTCATGGAGGCTGAACACTACCTGATGGCAGCTGATATGGCTGGAAAGGTAGGCTTTTGTTGTGTTTAGGATAGTTGTTCCTTTTAGTATCGGGGCATTTACAGGTACTGATGGATGTACTCTAGCCCACTTCCACGGGCAGATATCTGCTCTTAGTATGTGGTATGGAACTGGGTGGTAGTTCATTTATTGGTCTTCTTCCAGAGCCTGTTATTTATCACAGAATGGTTTGGGTTGGATGGAAATTTAAAGATCACCTTGTTCCAGCCCTCTGTCATAGGCAGGGACACCTTCCACTAGACTTAGATCCAACCTGGCCTTGAACACTTCCAGGAATGGGACATCCACAACTTCTCCGGGCAACCCGTTCTTGTCACTCACCACGTTCACGTTAAAGAGCTTCCTAATATTTAATCTGAACTGACCCTTCTCAGTTTAAAGCCATTCCCCCTTGTCCTGTCACTACATACCCTTATAAATTGACCCTCTCCAGCTCTCCTGTAGCCTCCTTTGGGAGGAGGCTGCTTTTGCAGGCTGAATTCTTTCAGCCTGTCTCCACAGGAGAGGTCCTCTAACCCTCTGGTCATCTTCATGGCCCTCCTCTGGACATGCTCCTACACATCCAACCTTTGGGTGCTCTCTCCTTTAATATATCTTCTCTCAAACAACTCTTTCAACTTGCAGATAAAACTGTGGGACCTGAGAACAGCAAAGTGTGTGAAAGAGTACAAAGGTCACCACAATGAATATGCTCTTCTCCCTTTGCATGTCAACGAGGAGGAAGGACTTCTTATAGCAGGTGGGTTGACTTTTTCACCCTTCTATTTTTATAGTGTATGGTAGTGATTTTCTTATGCCTGAGGGGTTTTCCTTAGGTACAGCTGTAGAAGCTGTAAAGCTGTTAATTCTTTAAAATTCAGAAAAAAAATAGCCTTAAACTGTAATATACTATGAAAATTACGTTATGGATGCACACCTACTGTAATCAATCCTCAGAGGTGCTCAACAGCTCTATCTGCTGTGTCCTGCAAAAGTCCCGTTATCCCTTCCACAATATGTCTCAAGAGTAGAGCAGAAAACACTTGATTTTAAAATTCAGAGAAACGACATGTAAACAGGAGACTTGGTGATAACTTTATATAGAGACTGGAGCTTGATAAAGAGAAAAGCACTCTAAATGCTGATTTCCTGTACCTTTAATTACCGAATAGGAAGTGCACATTTTTCCCACTCTTGTAGTATTCAGTGCAAAATTTTTGTTTTGTGAAGTATGGATAAGCACTTTGCCTCCTGTGGGTGTAAACATATTGAGGGTGTTTTCCCCATAGACCTTCTGCCTCTGTGGTGCTAATCTTGCAGAACCATGTAAAGTCCTTTTTGTGTAATGTTGAATTTTGCTTTCCTCCCAGTTGGTCAGGATTGCTACACCAGAATTTGGAGTCTGCAAGATGCTCATCTGCTTAGAACCATCCCTTCCCCCCACCCATCATCCAAAGATGCCATTCCTAGTGTGGTGTTTTCTTCAAAACTTGGGGGTAGCCGCGGAGTTCCTGGCTTACTCATGGCTGTCAAACAGGATCTCTATCACTTCTCCTATAACTGACATTATATTGTCCTCAGACCTGGTCTGCAAAGCTGCCAACCTGTATGTGACTTCAGAATCTTCACACCAGTCACCAAGCTGTTGAGTCCTTATGTGCTGTTGCATCTGCTTTGCTCATCTAATTGTGAACCTCCTTCAGCAGTTCAGCAAATCTTGCTGTATACATACATCTCAGACCTCTTGTAAATAAAAGCTGAACACTGATTAAGTGCAGGCAAGATTCAGCTTCTCTGAAATCTAGCTGTAAGCCTGCCAAGCAGGTAACCTAAAGAGCCTCTGTTGTGCTAGCTGCATTTGCTGTCAAAAGGCCCCTCTAACTTGATCCTAGTTTGGTCACCTAACCTTTAGCTGTGGTCACATCTGCCTCAAGAAGTAGAAGCACAGTGAAGCAGCTGATGTTGAGAAGCTGAACATTGTAAGCATTCTGGGGCTGTGTTTGGAGTAGCTTTGGTTTGGGTTCCTGCAACTGCCACTGCTCCACCTTGGAAGCAGTTAGTTGGGAGCAACCATGCTCCATGGTTGGAAACAATTCAAGGAACAGCTGTTTTCCTCACCCCTACTGTCTCAGTCCTTTTTGCTGGGTCATACTAAACGTTGTCATACGAAACTTTTAGATGACGGTAGCGTGTGACTGCCTTGCCACCATCCCCTGTAAAAAGCAGCAGGCATGGAGCAAAGCCCCTTTTCTGGTCCAGCGGCAAAGCTGAATGTCCCTGTTAATTTGTCAGTGTTTCGTAACCCAGTCCACACCCCTAGCATGCAGTTTGGTCAGCGGTCTGGAGGGTGGGCTTGCTCGTGCGGCTGCAGCAGGACACAAGCGCAGTTGTACAGACCACATCCTTGGGATTTGGAATCACCTGTGCAAAGTCAGAATACAGAGGTACACCTGGGCCGTCGCCTGCAAAGTTGTAGTACCAGCTCACAGTAACTGGATGATACTATATCTGTATTTGAGAACAATTACCATCTGATGGAGCCTCTTCATTTCCTGCCTGGTAACCAGTCTGGGTTGGGCAGGACCATCCTGCTCTCAGCATCTGTAGGAAGCACTGACTAGATCAGGAACCTGTGAGAGGGTAAAAGCCGTATGACGGAAAGACACACTGCACTCAGGTTTTCCAAAACTTGTCCTAAAGGAGTGCCAGAACCACCTTTTCATCCTGGGATCTGTTTAGAACATTTAGGTGTACAGCTGTGTCATCAGAGATGCTACTTCCCCTGGGTCCTGCCAGCTCAGCAGGTGAGTGTAACCAGTGGGTTCTAGTGAGGGCCATGCTGCCCAGCACAGTTAAGAGGGCTCAGTGAGATGGCCCTGGCAGAGAGCAAGGCTGGGACTCTGCATTCTGAGTGCCTTGTGCCAGCAGGCACGGGCTGCACGTGCACACAGAGATGAGCACTGCTGCTCTCCACAGGGGTGGCCTCTCAGGCAGTTCCTAGTGCAGCACCCTCACCTGGGTGTGTATCTTTTCACTGGAAAGGGCTGCAACAGTGCTGAGCATCCTAGGAAGGAAGGGGCTTTCAAGTCCCACACTAAGCAATCCTCTTTCTGCCTTCGGTCTCCCACCAGCACACTCTTAGGCATGTTATGAAGTTTTCCAGCTATCTCATTTCTTAGCAGATATTACTGCTCTTCTCCGCCTAAAGCTTTTGGCCAGAGCAGCCTATTTACGGAGGGATTGTACCCCTGCCACCTTCATCCTGATGGGCTTTGTTTAACCTCACATTGGTGCATGTGCAAGAAAGCTCTTACTTTGTACTCCTCTTGAGCAGGAGTATTTGTAGTTTAAAAAGTGGGTTAGTAAAACTATTCAACCAGTCACAAAATGTTTTTCCCAGAGGAGAGAGTGAGCTGCAGCAAGAGCACAGTGCTGTTAACAGGGATAAGGCACTTGGTTGTGGCGTGAGCTCCACAAGAGTTCATGGAGGACTTGCTGGTGCAGCCATTTCATCCTTTTGCATCCCTGCTAGTGGCCTGAGCTCACTGAACACACTTCATGAGGGTGTCTGGCTTCTGAAAGGAAGCCTCAGAAGTGCCCTGCAATGCAAGACACTGTGCAGGGAGATGCCCTTCACAAGCCTCAGGAAAACCTGAGCAGAGCCTCTAGGCTTTTGTTTCTTTCCAATGCATTCCTCTCTCCTTCCATGTCTCCAGTGACTTTGGATAAGAAGGAATTATGCAAATACAGGTACCAGAAATGGTAGGCCCTTTCTAAAAAGGCGTAAAAACCCTCTCTGACCTGCAGGGCTCCACACTAATTTCTCCTGTTCTCTCAGGCCTAAGCAATGTGCTTGCTGTTCCAAGAGACCGTGTTCTCAGGAGCTCTTCTTGCTCACCAACCCTCCCCTGTTATGTGTGGTGACCTCCTAACCTTTCCTTGTATTTCATTTACCCATTAATCTATACAGAAGACAACAGAGCAGGAAAACTCTCCTCTTGGGAGCAATGTCAAAACTTTACAGTGCGAATATATTCCATCAGAAATAGCTGCTTGCTGCAAGGGTAATCAAGATGAATCCCAGCAAATACTCAAAATAGTTTCTTCCCTCTCTGCGTATACATTCAAAACCCCCAAATCTTTCTTCCATTAACAGCCAACTTCTGTTTCCCCGTGGGGAGACTGAGCTGTTAATTCCTTACAACCATGGTTCCCCTCATACGTCTGTCTTCAGTGTACTTCTGCAGAGCCTTCTTTCTCACACAAGACAGAGTAGGTGCTGCTCACAGCATATTCTGTGCTGCCCCTTCTTTCCACAGTGTTTATGAGACATGGGGGTCTCCTGCTCTCCTAAATGTAAGCCTTGCAGGCTGTTCCCATTCCCTCTACTACCCTTTGAAAACCAGGGGACCTAATTCCCAGTTGCTTTGCTTTTCAATTTGAGAAAATACTCCAGAATTCATCTTAATTGCTTATGTCATTTTTTGACATTTTCTGTTGCATGCACAATGATAAATGCACACAGTGCAAATTTCAAAAGCATTTGCAGTGCTTTAGTTAATAATGCATACTGCAACTAAGCATCTGTTCAGAAAACAGAAGTGTAGTTAACCCCATCCCACCGTAAAGTCCTAATATTATATCTGATAATCAACTCAGTTGCAACATACTTCATATTGATCTTGCTAGTAAACGTGTGGTTCAAACATTTTCAGGTAGTAACCTACAAAGATCATGAAATCCCTTAAAGCCGAATTCATTCCAAAATTTAAATTAGAATTCAGTCTCTTTCAGTGCTCTTAACTCCAGTAATTCCTGTTCTGCAAGAAAAGACCATGCAACAATTATGACCAGTTACTGTGGGAAACACAAACTAAGAATTGTGGTTGAAAGGCATCTTACGTAACTGAAGATAGTTTCATCTCTTTGTTCCTTTCAGGGAAAATTCATAAAACAAAAGAAAATTTCCTTTCTGTTGTTTCCAGGAACCAAGTGTACACACATGTCCCTGCAAACCCATTCACCCAACTAGTGCTTTTGCAGCCAACACTTCTAATTAAGCCTGCAAAGGCACTAAAAAAGGAGAGGGCAAGCAGGGCAAGAAGAGAGGCAATTTGGCTTCAGTGAGGAACAGCAAGCTGTTTACAGGCAGCAGCTAAAGTGTATTAAATCATCTCTTTCATTAGGCAGCAACAGCGGGACCCTAAGGCAGCTTAAAAGTAACAGCAAGGCTCTTGCTGTCTGCTACAGTATCAAAACGCGGTATTCCTTTGCCTCAGCTTCTCAGCAAGGACGGAACTAGTGAGAAACTTCCGAAAGGCCAGCCCTGTGCTCCGAGCCAGCTTGCAACTCCCCTCGTCCAGCAGACACCATTTCCTTAGTCCCTTTGGTTCCCTGAAGTGTGGCACAGCACAGCCCACCTGCTCTCCTCGCTGGCCAAACTGCCAGTGCCTCCCATCAACACCACTCCCAGAAGCCACAGTCTCACCCTTGCCTTGTCCCATGTCCCCTACTGCTATCAGTCATCTCTCAACCCTGATTAATAGAGCTCTTTACACATAAACCCCTTTAGGTCACATAAGGTTCTTAGACATAACAGATAAACTTCAGTTTTAACTTGAAATTTCTAAAGCAGGGAGAAGGTTTGCTTCTGGGTCTTCTGTGGTGGTGTTGGTCACATCTTTCCGTTGGTCCTAATTTACTGCAGTACATGCATTCCTGGTCATGTCTCTCCTCTATTATCCTGATGAATACTGAAACTAAGAGGTCAAAAAAAGTCGATTTACTAGTCACAAATTCACACTGGTACTTTTGCATTTTTAACTTTAGACCTATTCTAACAGGATTAGAAAATAATGTATTTGTCATAAGAAAAGGAGAATTCTAACCCCACTATGTGCATAATCTCATGGTATCCCCTTACAGAAGCTGCTTTCAGAAAAGTTAAAATCTAGCAGTGGAGAATTCAGCTTTGGTCCCCAAACCTTCAGTCACTAGTGGCTGCTTGCACACACTATATGTACTACATATACTGTGAGCTGAATCCAGCAGTCAACACCAACCCAAAGAACTTTCTAGTCAGGGCTTTTGGGGTGAGGGCCTGGGGGCTGAGAGATGCTTGACCCAACTGTTTGAAGTACTTTACAAATCAGTGTAATATTTCAAAAATGGAAGCCACAAAATTGACAAACCTTTTCAGGTAATGTCTGAAAATATAATCCAGATCACCTGCCTTTTCTTGCTGAAACAACTTCTTTCCTATCTGTTGGTATCATGGTAGCTGTGAAGCACTCTGATGTCTTTCTGGCAAGTCATCATCTGCACATCACCGTCATACATATGCACCTGCTCCTCTCCAGTGCTGCTGAAAAATTGCCTTTTAAGCAGAAACAGAAAGATTTAACCAGCTTTTCAAAAGGTTAGAAACAGTATGTTTCAGAATATCCAGCATTCTTGAAATTAGAATTCCTGCAATGCTACAATTAAAACATCTCCTACATATGGATTTTCACACATATATATACACACATACACATACATATACACACATATATACATATATATATATATATATATATATATATCACTGGAATAATTTTTTTTGCTTGAGTTATATCCAACAAAAAGAAAGTTTAAAAAGCTGAATGCATTTTAATTTTGGCTTCAGATCACTAACTAGCTGCCATTCTACTTTGTCTTTGTCACATTATGCTGTTAATTTTGAAAGCCCTCACAGCAAATTTTTATTTATTTTAGAATTGACAAGATTTCATTGTTGATGTACCTGCACTACAAACAAATACATTTTATGACATAATATATGTACTGTGACTGACAGAATATATATGTCAACATTACTTTGCCATGAAAGAGTGCCCAGCTAAAGTAGGGGATGAAACGTGGATGACAAAAAGCAGACAGTTCTATCACTTGTCCAAATCACACTCTGTTCTCAAATTACTGGCAGGCAACAACATATTTGTTGGTGCCAAATTAAATTACAGCCATCAACGATAATTAAATGCAAGGACAATGCTACAATACATGGCATTACAGTGACAAATGAAACATGAAAATTATGAAAGGCTGCCAAAATTGAATTATATTAGTATTTAAACCTAATTGGGCTGGTTATGATGAAAGCAAAAATATGGACAACAAAGTCCGTAGAACCAGGTGGGGAAGCCAGAGTCCTGCAGTGTTAAAGCCCAGGCTCCCAAAGCAACAGGGCATTTGTGAATATCTCAGTCTCAGCACAGTCATAGAAACACCTGGCATAAATGCAAGGCAGATCTAACTTAATGATGGTGTTTATTCCTACAAATGAACTCTTGTTGACATCACAAGCTAGCAAGGGTTGTCTTGTCTTCCAGAACACAACCAAATGCAGACAGAAACATACAGGATACCTTGGCCGACTTCAGCCTGTGCAACTTCACCTGCAAGGCACTGGGCAGGAGAACAAATGAACAGGAAAACCAGTGCAGGGGGTGGAAGTGGGGGAGGGCAGGGAATGAAGGACAAAGCAGTTTTTCTTGTGCCAGTAACCCTACCTTAGAGCCTGTTCCTGCCCTGACAACAGCTACATGTTGCAGCCATGCTGTGCCACCATCTGTCCCCAGGCTGCAAGTCTCAGGTGCAACATGGACCTGGCGCACATTTAAGCCAAGAATAGCCCTACAGGGTTTGGACAGGGAGTCTAAGTGAAAGTGTCCACATCTATAGGAAGCTTACATATATCTGCTTCACAGAATGACAGGGAAATCCACATCATCTATTGGAAGATTAATTTTCATGCTGAATTGGCATATGTACCTATAATGGAAATAAATCCATTAGAATAGGGCAATCAACAAGTCTAGACTTGTTTTGTGATGCTTTGGGTAAGGAATTCAGTTTGTCACTGGGGCACACATCTTTGCACATTGGCAAGTTCATATGATTGTTATTTTACTCAATGTTTTCCGTAGCATTTCCTAATTGGAAGAGGTGCAGATGCTGCTCGAACTGTTAATAATCAATCTGACATAATTCTGGCAAGAGATTTACATCAGTCAACTTCAATCTAACTCAGAACATGCTTTTATCATGTCATATCTCAGACCATTTGAATTCATTATCCAAGTAAGTGTGGCAATTTTAACAGCTAAAATATTAACATAACAGTGAACTTCAGTTGACCCAAGGGGGACACATTACCATCTTGACCAACTGCAACTTCATGGTAATTTCTCTTCAGTGAATACATACATAGTGATGACCTTCTAGAAATTACCTGAAAAACAGTCTCCTTCTATCTTTGTCTTTGTCAATACAGAAGTCTTTTTCACACAGGAGCTGCATTACTGTCAGACCTGTCTCATGGTACCATTATTAAACTTAGTTTTGTGCTTTTGCATAGCTCCAGCAATGTTGCTGTGAGCTTTTGACAAGTTTTCCAAAAACTCACTCTTGGTAGGTGCTACCTGTAACACGAGGCATCTCTCCTAATAGTTCAGTAATAGAACTCTCACAGGTTTCTATTGAAGTCCTACCCCGAACACAACATGCTCCCATGTTGCTTTAGGGATTTTTTTTCCCCAAGATTTCCATTTCATTCATGTAAGTTTTCTGTAGAGCTTTCTGTCCACAGACATCTCTTAGGGCTCTTTTGTTTATTGAATCGTAACATGTCAACACCAAATAGCATTAGGCTCTGCTAACATCTATCCCCTTTAAACAGCTAAGCCATTTAATAACCATTTTCTATACTGTGTACTCACAGCACCAAACAGTACCCAAAAAATAAGCGCTTTTCTGTACAGGAAACAGCAGGGAACTTAAAACTTAGATCTTCTTTTTTTTTTTCATTTTGGAAAACAAAGACTCCCAAATACCCCTCTCAGCATTCTCCAGAGTAACACCAAGCCTGCTGCAGTTCAAGCATGACATGTTACTGCTTTGTAGAGAAATATCATAAAAGATTCGGGTCCAGGATAACCCATCAAGAATGAGCTCTGATACTGACAGGTTGCTAAGTTACTAAGACCATANTTCCTTTTGATTGAGTAGTAGTTCTTGCTTTGACAAGGAAAAAAAACCAGACAAGTCTTTGAAACAGATGCCAAATATTTTATACAAGGAATGTCATGGCTGCTTTCTCTTTGTGCATTAACATGGTAGTAAAGCTACATGCATAAACAGCACACAGGGCACAGCCTACAAACCAAGAACACATTGCTCACCCATTAAAAAAATAAAGAATACTTTGAAGCACAGAATTATGCTAGATGTACAGAATGTCTTTTAAGTGAGGATTTCTACCTACTCATGCCCTTACTTGGAAAACTGTCAGTTTATGGCAGACTTTTGCTTACAAAAACATAAGACAGTCCGCAGTAAACTTGGCCAGTACCGAAGGTGTCCTGGAACATCTTCTAAGTCTACTTCCTTGTGTAGGCTGGGTGTAGTTGTGAAGGGACAGACACTTTGTGGGCATGTTCTTTCAGAGACAAAGTGAGAACCGCTTGTTACAAGGAAAGTCAGTACGCTTGTTCAGAAGATAAAGTTCTTTATAG
Source organism: Donacobius atricapilla (assembly GCA_013397315.1). Classification (NCBI taxonomy): domain Eukaryota; kingdom Metazoa; phylum Chordata; class Aves; order Passeriformes; family Mimidae; genus Donacobius; species Donacobius atricapilla. Next base: position 174,531 of record WBMY01008978.1, read on the forward strand.
CAGTTAATTTAATAATACAGTCTTAAAACAGGGTGTTGGGCACTCATCTACACAACAGCACATTTAATAAGCTGAGGAAGAAATACCACAGTTCCAGGACACTGCATTAAATTCCGGCCACTCCAAGAGGAGGCAACTCTCATGTGGTGAAAGAATTCTTGTCTATGTAAGCCAAGAAGGGAGAATTTTAGGCAGTTTAATCCACAATGGTCTCTTACTTCTTATAAGTGGAACCACAAATCCACAGTACATGACAGTATAAGTTAGGTTAAGTGGTGCTTTTCATAACAAAATCATTAAATTTATTGCAGTCTTTTCATAAAAGGATGAAGTCCAGTGAGTGCCAGTTGCTAGGAGCAAAGAAGAAGGGTTCCCATTTTCCAGGTTGATTTGTAAATTCATATTATTAGAAGAAAGTAAGTCAAATCTGTGCAGTTTCTATGCAACCATATCTGAGAACACAGAGGCTTCAGAGACTACAGGATCACTTAAGAAGTGGAGGAAAATGAAAGTCATCACAACCCAAACAACTCAAACCTCGTATCTCAGAATTGCCTACAAAACTTCTTCTCTTCTTCTGCTCTGGACAAGACTTTTAACTGCAATGATCTTGCAGAGAAACTCGAAGAAAACCTGAGTACATGAAAACATTGTCAGGGAGAGAAAAACCCTGCTCCCATTTGATCTAGTATTGAAGTTGAAATGGCAAAATCAGAATGCTTTGCCTCGTGCCATAGGATTTGCTTTACCTTTCAGAGCTCTACTGGTCCCTGCCAGGGAGTCTGTGTTAACTTGATACCTCTTGCACTGCAAGACCATTGCTCATATCACAGTTCGAACAAACTTGCTAATAAATCTGGGATTAATCTTCCATGGCCAGAAGGGCAGCACCTCCAGATGCAGATTTGGTTGAACTATCAGGTGTAATTCATATATCAACACTGGAGATTCCTGGCAGCACAGAGTCCAAACCTTCCTCACACGACATCACGATCAGCAAGACATTCCAAAAGAAGAATTAGAAGGCCATAATTCTGATCCAATACAGTAAGGAACACCATCATCCATCATTTGAACTAGGAATAGTCAAAGCTTCATTATTCAACCATATTCTTAATATACTAAATTATACATAGTTGATATATATATATATAGGGTTTTTTATTGGAATAAAATACAATGGATTTTGGTTTGCTCATTTACAAGGGAGGTCCCTCCCTTTCCCAGTTAATTTGAAATTAAAACCTAGAGGCTGAATGTAAGCTCATTCCCGGCGTTCCAAGATGGATATAACACGAGGAGGCCAGAAACTGGAAACATGCACTCTGGCTGCAACAGGTTAGAAGGTGAAAGGGAGACCAGATATTTTCATTTGTAACCCTGAGAACATAAGGAATTGCCAAGATCTGGAGAGCAGTCTGGGGTTAAAGGTCACCAGGCTTTTTATTGCAGTTAAAGCAGACTCGGACTGGGTGATCCCATCCGCGAGAGGGAACCGCTCTGCGGTCATGTGAGCACTCGTCACAGAATCCCTGGCCACAGGCCCGACAGTGGTGCTTGGAGAGTTTGATACTGAATTCCTTCCGGCAATTGTGGCAGTGCAGGATTTCATGATCTGGTACCCAGTATGCAGGTCGGGCAGCATCTTTTACCAGACCTAAGGAGGAAGTGAGGTGGGGGGGATGAGAAACAGGGAGAACAAAATAATCCATGAACATGAGCATGTCAAGAATGTACTCCAGTGGAGGCACTCACACACTGGAAGTCATACTGCTGCCATTAAGGGGGAGGTCACCTACTGACAGAATCCTGCAGTGCAATGAGTAGCCACTTAGGGCTTTCTACCAGTCTCCCACATTTTGCCTGTCTTCAAAGAGTAAACAGTGGCTCTTTTAATAGTGTCACCTTGCCTTACTCAAACTCTTCCAGATGTTAAGACACTTGATTTTCCCTACCTTCAGTTTCAGCTGTGGCCAAAAAAAATGCCAAGTCACCAAACCAAATATACAGAAATGCATGTACTGTCTGAACTGAGAAAGGGATTTATTCTGGCCTTCATTGAGTCAGAGAGCAAACACCCACAAAGGTGAAGGCTGGGCATGCTGTAGGCAAAGCAGCTGAACGAGGATCTACACAATGAGTAGGAAGTCAGGTCCAACAACAGAAGATTCAAATGTGAAATGTTTGCTGACATACCTAAATTGCCACCCAGCACATGAAAGAGCAGCAGAGGCTCCCTGCACTAGGCTCACCACTAGAGATCAAACTACTAATTATTTCCTCATCATTACTAACCTGGACAGCTTCAAATTCTCAGCCCTCCCCTCAGAAGTACCAAGAAGTACCAGTAGTATCCATGAACACACTTAAAAAGCACTCAGCATCTCTGAAAGAAAACCAAACCTGATAAAATGCTTCCTAACTGGCCAATCTTTAGGGAACTCCAAATGCCAGGTCACTGCAGTGAATCCATCAGGACAGCATGAATTACTCACAGCTTGGTGTACAGTTTTGCATAATAGGGTGAAAAGAGAAAGTGTGATCTGTAGAAACAACATGCTGAAAACCGAGAGGAAACATCAAGCAGAAGAGGTCTAGAGGCTGTAGAACTCTCAACCAACACTGGTATCACAGCAGAGGTGCCAGCCTGTCACACAAGCTCTTTAAGTTTAATAACAGATTTTACTCTTTGAAAACAAAAATGCCTTTAGACAAAAGAAAACCCATCAGAACAGAACAGAACTCACCTAAGGGAATGTCCATGGCTGTCACCACTGCTCCAAGTGTGTTTTGCACAGCTTCCCCCACCTTCCTGGCAATAAGTGTCCCTCCTTCCTCATCCGAAGGCAGTTCAGCCACATCTGCATGACACAAGATTGAAGGGCTCAACACCTAAATCCATCACCCTTTCTGCCAAGTTTCAGTTTATTTACATTAACAAAACCAGCAGCAAACCCAAAAGGCAGGTTGGAATCTCTCCTCAGCCCTTATGTTCCCCATCCATGATCTTGGATTGCAGTGTTCATTTTAGCAAGAATGGACAAAATATATAGTGTGCTGTAACATAAGCACCCCTGCTCTGACGTTAGCACCAGACGATCAGCAGTTGCTAGGAGAACAGAGTAAAGACACAATTAGAAAATAATTTTGTCAGCAGTTCAGGTATCTGGTAAGGTCATCGTCCAAAAGGCATTGAGCTTTTCAACTTCCTTACCAAAAACTGTTTGGAAACCCAGTGTGAACAACACTGTCTACACCCACTGGGAATGGCCGTGATCCAGAAATCAGGGACAAAGACTTCAGGCCAGTGCCCAGGGATATTTCTGTCACAATCAACTCAAGATTACCTAACTGGATGCCCCTGTTGTCATAGCAGTTGTCACAGACGCGCACTGGTGCTGGTCCCCAGCCTCGCTCAGGCACTGGACGGGTCTTGGAAGAACAGCCATCACAGAAGCCCTCTCCACAGGCCCGGCAGTGATGCTTGGTGTCGTTATCTTTGAAAGGCGTGTTGCACTTCTTACAACTCTAATCAGAACAACACAGAAAGCAGAACTGTTAGTTTGATCTTCCTGAAGTGAAAAACAGAGCAGAAGCCCAGGATGGCAAGTTTCAGACTGAAATTGTGAAAAATACAGTTACACACAAGACTTGGGTGCTATCAGCCCCATAACCTTTCCCCAGCGAAGTGATTTAGAATAGTTGGTGTACAGTGGTTAAGCCAATACATTGCTATGATCCCTTCGTTCACAATCACAAATAAACAGTCACATCATGCAGGGCTGATGATGGATATTTGACCTTTGTGTGGGGTTAGAATTCAGAAGGCAGTTTTCATTGAAGAAGAATCTGTTTCTGGCAAGACACAGGGAATCCTTTCCTAGCTGAACTGTTTGGGCGAGCTTTTTGCATCTGGTATAAAACCATAGTTTAATCTCTGCACCTATAAAAATACTATCAACTGCAGTAGCCAGATTTAAGATGTTGTTTCTTTGCTTTGAAAAACAAGTTCATGCAAGCCAGGATTTTCTGTGATATTGCTGGGAGAGTAGCTCACAAAGAGCAGGGAGAAACCTTCTCTTTATCAAGGCTAGGCCAAGACTGTTCATAATTTCTCTGGCTAAGTCAAGAATGGGAAGAGAAGAGAACAGTTTTCTCAAAAGTGTAGGAGTAGGGATTGCTGCAGTAAAACAAGAAGCATTTAGAATCTGCAAGTACTTTATTACTTAAAGAGTAAGGAAAAGGGGTTTTAGCTAGGCAAAGCCTTTCTCTGCAGAACTGCTATTTACCAGAATCTGAGAGTTGGGTCTCCAGTAAGCTGGGGCAATCTGGTCTGTCAACCAGGAGGTCACAGCTTTTGTGGGCCCCAGGCTAAGTTCAGATACTGATTGAGCCATGAAATTCATGCCATCCAACAAACGCTGGGCTGCATTGTTGTTGTCTTTCAGAAATCCATCAGTCTGGAATGAAACAGATAACTCATTTGAGAATAAAAGCAGGAAAACCTTTTTTTAGATGTAGATGGCTCTGGAACCCATTACTTCTGTTAAACTGGAGGGCAAGCAGGAGAAACAGATTCACCAGCCCTGCTTTGAAAGACAGTAGCCATTTCAAGATAGCCAAAACATGTCTGAAAGCCCTTGCAAAGGCTCTTTTGAGCAGCAAGGATCAGCTTAATGAAAGGCAATCTATCTTCTCCATCAACATCCAGAAGAACCAAATTAGCATGTGCATGGCTGCACACACACACAAAGACTATCCAGCACCCAGACTTACCCCTGGCCAGACATGCTCAATTTCTGTCCTCACTACAGTGTTCACAGGGTCTTGGTTGCCAAACCAGTACTGCCGGCTGCGGTACACCACCCCGCAGTTGGGGCACTCGATCACATACCTGCACAGGAGGGGGACAGGTTACTGCTCTGGCAATCCTGGCAGCACACAGACCACAGAGATCTCAGCTGCAGTACTCACCCTGACCAGGCATACTTGGCAAGGCCCAGCCAAGGGGAATCCGTGGAAGCAGAGGTTTTTGGCACCACACTGACCTCCATCCCTCGTTCATAACAGGCCTACAACATAAAGGCTCAATTAAAAAGGCATTCTTGGGAATCCAAATCTACACCTGGCTGCTGTTTAGCCACGTAAAGCATATAATTAGCATATAGAGGTCCACAGCAAAGGAGCACTCGTCAGAACTCATTTAAAAACAAAGCAAAGGCAAACTCACTATCAATATTAACATCAGGGAAGTATTTCTACATCAATAAAGACTATGATGGTAGCCAAAAGTTTTCCTGTCTCCTGCACAGATCCTTCAGAAAAATTGGCTAATACCAAGCACTGGGCATAAACAAGTAAGAGTAACCATGTCAAATATATAAAAGGTCAACATCACCCAGGTTAAGAGCAGCCAGCTTCAAAATTTAGCTAGAAAGTGACACAAAGCACACAGAGGTGATGAGCTCTCCAAGCAAACATACAAGTCAAATAAGGATCAATTTTTCCTGTCAAGGCTATGAGCAGCTCTGACATTAAAAATAAAAAAAAGGAAGAAAACAGGCACATGCCTATGATATTCCTCATTTACTTGGTCATCCTTTCCTTTTTCATTCTTCAGACCTCGTCCTTGTATCTCACCTTGCAAGTGTAGACTCTGTTATCATACTGGTGAGAATATCTGCATCGACTTTTGGATTCATGAGGGACTCCTTCCTTTGCATGGTTCATGCTCTTCTTACAGCCACACCTGAGTATGCAAGAGCAACCCATGAGTCGTTGCTCTTAGACACAGGACAGATGTCACCAAGATTTCATTTTTACTGCTATTTTGAATTTTTATAGATGCTGTGCTCTCAAACCATCTTCACAACTGTACATATAGCAATGACATAATTCATTATCAAAAGGCAGGCTCATCAGAAGGAGGTGCAGCAACTGTTTCACATACAAAGCAGCACCACACAACAATTCACTGCACAAAATACTTGGCATCAGAAAAGAAGCATAACCAGCCACAACATCATGCTGCTATACAGCTCCCAGACTCAGAGCACTGACTGCCATCTACTGCCCTTCCAGGCTCAATCTTGGGGCTCTTTCCAGAGAGCTACAAGCCAAGATCTAATCAAATATGGAGCTCCACTTCGACCTAGTCACTGAACAAAGCCCCAATCCATGATGTATGCTTTAGGATTATTTTTACTGTTTAGGCAATAAAAATGTCAGGAAAAAAAAATCATAAGACATTTCAGGGGATTTATTTAGACATTCCTTTCTTCCTGCCCTGCTTGCATTTGGGAAAAGATATGGGCAGCACAGGTTTGTAGTCATGCACAGAAACAGAGTGGGGAAAAAAACATGCATCCAGTTTGGATGTGGCAATAGTGGTTGTCCAGTTCACATAAGAGTTGAATTTCAAGCTAATTCTACTTGGAAGTACTAGCTGAGGATAGATGATGTCAGGTGTCAAGACATCACAGAAACTTTACATTCTGCGGCTGCAGGTGAGGGCAGCACTATCCTCTAAGAGGATGGAGAAGCATTTCTCATCTGCTTACCCACAGCTTAGGCACACAGAGGAGCATGTGAAATATTCATCTGGAAAGAAAGAGCTGTGAGCCATCTGGTCATCAGGGATCTCCCCACTGAACCGGTCACTTAGAGCCTGTCAAACAAAAAAGAATGAACTGGAAAGGGATTAAGGACAGTGAAGACATTTTGCAAGAAAAAGCATGGATTCCTCTGCTGGAGGGGGAGGCAGAGAGAGTACACAGCTAACAAATGTGTTTTACTAGCCTGGAAAACAAAATAAGGATTGGACACCAACCAAGAAGGCAATCTTGCACTTGTATGGAAGTGACTTGAATACTTGTAAGGTACTCTTTTTCTCTGCACTCTTCTCCTTCTGTCCCTAGTTTGAATTTTGTAGTAGAAATGGGTGGTAGAAAATTGCATCCACCTCTGTGCATCCAATCCATGCTCAAAATAGCAGGGTTCTTGCTAAAAGGGCTTTGCATTCTGGAAACCTCTGAAAAGAAACTCATAGGATCGTTTCTCATAGTTCAAAAGAATACATTTTTTGCCTCTTGGCTCAGAAAGTGCTGCCCCGAGCTTTCCTGCGGCCACTTGAGCAACTGTTCTTCTCTGATGAAATGGCAAAACTGAGACAAAGGGATTTGTACCCTTTCCTTGGAACATCCATTCTCAGATTAAATCAGTCCTTAGCCTTGGCACACTTAACTTTTTCAGTTCTTTCAGGTCTTATGTTTAGGAAAAAAAAGCGCACTGGAACAATGCAAATGGTTAGTTTTTCTTGATGGAAATCTCTGAAGACATGAGATCTAGCTGAAACCCATCTTACAGCTGAGGTTTATATAGTGGTTGCCTGCCTTTCTCTTCCTCCTACCCCTCACAGGGTTGGGGTAGGTGGAGTGGGTGCATCTCTGCTGTCTAACAAGGGTTGACTGCAGATACACACAGACACCTCTCTCAACACAGCTTCCCTCAGATAAGTTCTTTATTTAAACATTTCATTTCATGTAATTTCAAGGAAATTTGCTTTACATTCTCTTTTAAGCTTGACTGATACTGATACTTTTGAATGAACTCACGAGGTAGAGGAAGTGGACAGAAATCTATAGCAAGTCTTGTGTCCTCAGCAAGTGAAGGAAAATAAGTTAATCTGCAGTCAGTATTGATTTGAACACATCAAACACTCTAATGGTCATGAATTTAAGTAAACCAGCTATATATGAAACCAGGCTACTTGATTATTGCAATGAAGTCCTAGAAATTAAACTAAAATTGATGATTCCAACTGTTTTTCCCCTTGCTGCCTGTCTGCTCCCTAATGCAAAGAACTGAATACATGCCACCCCGACGCTTCCCTCTGTGCTTCAGCTACCACTAATGCAGAGCAGCCAGAATTATCTGTTCCAACAGCTGTGACTAACACCAGAAAAGACTGCTAACACTACCTCCTTCTGCAGATATGCCCCAGCTCTGCCTGCCCCTCCCCAATGACAGCTGTGCTCTTCAGGCCAAAGAAAATATGATGTTAATCAGGCAGTGGCATGTGGAAACTTGTAGGAAAGACTGCAAATTTAAATACTCAGAAATCCCTCAGACATCCTAGCAAAGTGAACCATCTAAGAAAATCACTTGCTCAGAAGAAATACATCATTTGGCTTGATCCCATCCTGTTTCCTAGCTACCAGCACAACTCCTTCTTCCTTTTGCCTCCTAGCCCTTGGGTTATACTACTCAGTGCTAGGTTTTGCCATCTATTAACTCCCTCCAAGTCTCTTCCATTTTCTCCTCTTGTGCTGAGGCCAACTTTAGGAATTTTATTTAAAAAGCTTCTAAGGTCTTCTTTGTAAATCACTGTCAATAAGTGCTTGTCACTCACAGCATCAGTTACTTTTTCTTCCCCAGCTTTATGATCTTGCTCAGTTTGGCTCTTTAACTTTTCTTGACCTTCCATGGTCTTTAGTAAAGTGTTTGGTATGAAGTAAAGAAAAACTACTCAGCCTCCCCGGCTGTTAGACAAAATTATCATTCTCATGGAAGACTTGCATGCAAGTCTGCATCACTGGTTCAGGTGCTCTGCCTTTATGAGCCACAGCTGAGTTAATAGCAACAGTGGTACAAATACACACTGTGACAAACTCTTCTTCACTTACTTTTAGTGCTTTGTAGATAACCCCAGGCTGTCTAGGTGACCGAGTAGTATTGTTCTCCAGCTGCTGCTCCACAGCTCGCCTAAGCCCAGAGAAATCTGTTGGAGGATTGTATGTCCTTGTTCCCTTGTAGTGAATTGAGCTGAAAGCCTCAGGAAAACAGCTTAGTTTCCGAAACCGATCCTGAATGAGCTTCTCAGGAACCTCAGAAGGATGATCTATATGTAAGAGTATCAGTAAGTTCATAAACAACTGATTGTTTAAAACAATACTTTAATTGCATAGTACTTTTGTATGCAATATAGACCTAGTTTTCTTAATTGAATCTTCTAATACATCTGGAATGCAGTTTTCATTATATTTTAAAACAAGGAAAAGAAATGAACTTTTCAAAAGCAGTCTCTGTTTTACGATACACAGCTTTAAATTCTAAGACCAAGTTTCTCAGGTAAAGCCAGACACAACTAGATTTTGAAACACAGATACCGAGATTAAGGAGCAAGTTAGGACATAATACAAGGAAACACAATGTCAGCACATTTGTTAGTTCTTTTCACCAGACCATAACTTGGTATAGCTATTCCTAGCACCTGATAATGGAGGACATGAACCTTACATGGGCTGCCTGTTCTCCATGCCAACCCTGTAGCAAGGAAGACCAAGCCTTTATCAGCAATTTGTACATGGCAAAGCACTTCAGAACTGGCCACATCAGGTCAGACTCCACAGAGCCAACCACATTCTCCTGCCTGTTTCCAAGTACCTGCTGTACATTTCAGAATAAGGCAGGCCCCATCTTCCCTGTCCTAAAACTACATAAACACACTTATTTCAATTATCCATTGAGACAGATGGTTACAGCTTTCAGCATATCCATATGCTAAGAGGTTTCTTTCCTATTCCTACTGTGATCAGAAGTGACTATAAAAAATATATATATATTTTTTTTTATGACCCTGACTTCGCATATAGGTGCAAATGTCCTCACGGGTCACTAAAGGCTAAACTGATGAAACAGCAAATGTCAACATCTTCATGAAAGACTGAATTGCTAATCAGCAAATTGGTATGTAAGGAAAGGATCTGCCTTATAGGTGAGTTAAAAGTTATTAAGAAGTTACTCCATTAAGAACTAGACAGAATGTCAAGTTCTTCTACTAGTTTAACACCTCACTGTTTAAAAAAGCCAAAATGAGAATGTGGGTCAGCCAGGACTGCTGAGGTATTTATTACACAAGAGACAGCTCCTAGATGTTCACAAACAGCAGGACAGAGCCTTAGCCACTGCTGCCCGTGTGATAGACTCATATTGGAGAAGTTCAGGGAGAACTGTCTCCCATGGGAGCAATCCCATACTGAAGCAGGGGAAGGACTCCTCTGCCTGAGCAGCAGCAGGAAAAATGTGTGAAGAACTGACCATAACCCCCATTCCCTGTCTCCCTGCATGGCTGGCAGGGGAGGAGGTAGAGCTGGGAAGGAAGGAGGGATGAGGAAAAGCTGGTTTTAACATTTATTTTACTTCTCATTACCCTGCTCTTATTTTGTCAGTAATAAATTCAATATCCCCAGGTCAAGTCAGTTTTGCCCATGATGGTACTTGATGAGTGATCTCTCCCAGACCTTATCTCAGCTGATGAACTTTATATTTGCTCTCTCCTGTCCACTTGTGGAGGGGAGTGATAGAGTGGCTTTGGTGGGCGCCCGGCATCTAGCCAGGGTCAACTCACCACATCAGTTTTCACCTTCATCTGCTGTATCACCCATACTCATGAACTTGTATGATGACCCTTCCTGTGGCTGGCAGAACTCATGACTATTCAGTGCTAGTGTTCAGCTGGCTAAGAGGATTAATCTGGCTGATTTGGACTAGTCAGATCACCAGGAAGGAATGCTCTTCTAGTTCCATAGCCTGGTTCCCAGACTGAAACCGGTGAGAACAAAACCCAAATCACATTTTTACATGACAGTAAAGAATGCTGAATATTCAGTGCAACCTGATAGTTTACAGATAGTGTTTAGCACGCTGTAATTGGAACTGCCTACTCACCAGAGCCCAGTAGCTTGGTGTACACAGTCTCATGAAAAATGATGACACCTGGACCCAAAGTTGACAGAGGAACATCTAGGCCACAGCGGGCTGTGGTAGCTTTTAGCTCCTTGGTGAAGTGCTTTAAATAAGCCTCCGAGGCATCACCAAGGAATTTGAAGAGGTCATTGTGGAGCCTGTCAGCACGAGTGCGGTAGATGACAAGGTCAGAGATGGCCAGAACCTTCAGCAGCAGCCGTGTTCTCTGGCTCAGGTTCACAGTGGCCCCCAGGAGGCCCTCTGTATCAATGACCACCACTTTGCGGACAGGGTCATAGGCTGCCCAAACTCCAACTGTGCAAGACTCCTGGGCAGGAGACGTCTTGAAGACTTCCCGGCCATAGAAGAAAGTGTGGTTAAGGGTGTGAGACTTGCCATCCCCTGTGTTCCCAAAGATGGACACTACCTTTAGGTGCTGGTCAGGACTGCAGTCCAGTTTCTTAATAAAGTCTTCTTCATTCCTTACCTTCCAAAACAAAAAGAGAAAAACATTATAACTATGTAATTGGAGTAGACAACACTGAAAACACAGCTGGTTTCAGGATTCATAAAATTAGAAAGAGTGATTACCTCCTCTTCAGATTTCATCATAAGTTTCTGAAGCACCAAGAAGTACAAAGCAAAATACAAGAATGCAGTTTCGTAAAATGTACGCATTGATGGGATTTACGTTGTTCCACCATGGAGCTGTTTTGGAAGTGATGCCACACTGTGATTCTGTATCTAGTCAACTCTCTAGTACCTCACCCCATTCTCTGAGACAGCCCTTTCAGAGAAGGGAGCACAACACTACTACCAAGTATGTCAGAACAGCTACATGGAGCGTGGCAGGCTTTCTCAGTAGCACTGGTCTCCTGGCAAGCATCCAAATTCAGGAGTGAAAGAGGGGATTGCTTTGACCACTTTACCTTGCCTCATCCACAGAGGTTGAGCACCTGTTTAGGCAGAAAAATCTCTGCCATGCACTTGTGCTGCATCTATCCACAGCCAGGCGCTCTCAGACACAGACTGTCATATTCCTATTGCTCTCCAGCTGATCAATCCTTCAGCTGGAAAATGGGAGCAGAGAAGAAGCAGCAAAGCTGTGCCCTGGAGTCAGGTGCTCAAAGCAGGTCAAAACGGCTCTCACAGAAGTGCCACAACTACCTCAATGATCCATTTCATAATTTACTGTATTGTACTTTCATTAAAAAATAAAAGAACACACACAAAACCAAAAAGAAGTGCAGGTAACTTCTCTTTGGATTTACATAGTTTAAGTGCCAAGCATCATGCTGTCTAGGCTAAAGAATAAAGAACAGGGCATTTTTTGTTCAGATACTGGAGCAACAGGAGCAGATAAACAAGCAGTGAAATGGGCTAGGGCTCTGTACAAGAACCTGCCCTGATCTTGTTGCAGGATAGATCCTTGACTTTCACAGGTTTCATGCTTCATTCGTTTGTTTAGCCCTTACTTTTTTGTCTTCCAACAGGTTTTATCCATGTATTGTATGACAAGGAAGAATATGACAGAAGCACTTTTTGAGAAAGATTAAACTCACTTTCTTCATCCCCATTCCCTCTTCAAGGAATCCCCATCAACTGAAATGAGCAGGGCTTCCATCACCTCTCACCTGCCTCTTAACTTCTGGAAGCTCTTAGCTATTTTCACCCTGTGAGTACAGTTGCAAGATCTCACAGTCTATGAACCAGGGAGGTAATGAGGTAATAAACAGTTTCTTTTAACAAGTTTATTCTTAGATCAGCAAATTAGTTTAAGGCTCAGCCAGCCCCATTTGCTTTGGTCAAATCTATCAGCAGCACCTAGACTTTGAAGGAAAATCAAAATCAGACAGTGTGCCAAAAACATAAAAAATAGCCAGTGTGCCAGATTGTGGTTGGGAACAGTGTTCACAAAGAAAACTTGTGGGCTGTGGGCTTGCAGTAGCTTCTCACACACTCAAACTATTCAAGGCAGCCTCGCAGTGTAGAAGAAAACAGGAAACAAGGGACATCAAAATGCTCTCAACAGAATCTTTCCTGGTGTCTGTAGGAGAACATCAAGATACACTGAAATTACAGGTGCACAAGAAAGGGTCTGCTTTCTTGGTAGCTGTGATTATTAGCTTATCATCAGGAAGGTAGCTTAGAAGATAGATGCAGTTTTGCTTAGTGTCTCTTAAGATGTCTTTGTGGATGAAAGGAAGTTCTTGGTTCATGGAATGGCTCCTAAAAACAGTCATAGATTTGACAATATGAAAATTTTATGTGCACGTAAGCAAAAGGGAATATGATAATGTCTTCTCCCACCTCCCAAACTTCTCACCAAAAAGGTGACAGGTCCTTTTTGCCAGAGTCAATAGTTACATATTCCCTGGACAACACAAAAAAATATCAGTTTTCAAACAGCTGCTTAAGTATTGGCGGGACAACTAATGACTATGATCTTTTAGCTAGCACTAGTTATTACTTTGGTAGCAGGTCGGGAGAGTTTGCGGAACGGGCTGAGTCAATAATGTCAGAGGACACAAAGGACAGAAGGGACCATAGGAATAAGGGTAACTCTGAGATATATTCCCACCATTAAGAGACAAGAGTCAACATACCCAAAGTTATTGCCTTCTAAGTTATCCCTTTCTAGGCTCTTGCAAACCTCCTTGCAGGACAGAACTCAGGAGTGATTCAAACAAGCAAGTTACCCAGGAGCACAAGAAAGCATCAAAGTCTACCTAATCCAATGTTTGTGTCTCAGAGGACTTGGTAATGAATGAGAAGAACTTAAGACGTGAAATGCGTAAATGTTTCTGAGCACACTTTACCTAGTGCTCAGAAGTCAGATGACCTAGAACTTCTTGAGCTGTGGTTGAACTTAGATGCTCATGGTTGGTAGAGGACCAATAGACCTATCCTCCCTTTTAGAACCTAGTCATAATTTTTGATCCTGCAACATCCTTACAATAAATTCCATGCAGGCAGAGAAGCAACAAAACCAAAAAGAAGCCAAAATGGCCAAAAGAAGCCCTTCCCTTTGAAGCTGAATACACTTGTACATCACTGGGTGTTCCTTGTTCTTGTGCACTGGTTGACTTTAACCAATGCTGAGTACAAGAATTATACTCTCAAAGAACCATCCACAACAATCCCCATACCAGTAGTCAAATTTACTTCCCTTGAGCAAGTTCCTTAATGACATCTGAAGTGAGAGTGGGTGTAATAAGTGTCAAAGTACTAATCTCCACCTCTTTGTTTTGCTTTGCATCTCTAAAACGAATTGGCATGGTACCATCTTCTGTTGCATGTGCAAAGGGCTCACATTTCCATAACTGCATCCACTTCCACATTGCCCAAGAGCTCCAGATCTCTGACATTCACAGCAGAGGGTAAATACGAAACCTTCTTTATGTTGCACAACAGTGTAAATTAAGGATGAAAACTCTACGTCTAAAACAAGACAAGAGTCGTATCTCTTCAAGCCCTTCTTGATTTTGCCATTTCTAATATCAGAAACTCATTTACACTTTTGTTATAGCTCTTAAAAGACTCTCTTCTAAAAAGAACAGTTTTCACTGCATCATATGTTAGAACCCTGGTTAGCTTTCTTCTGTAGTTTTAACTACATTGCTTTCAGCAGCTGTCATCCAGCTCCCCATGCTGTCCCCTCACCCAAGTTCAGCTGAACTGACCTTCATGGTCAACAGGAAAAAACAGAGAGCTTGACAGCTAAAGTCCTCTATAAGGAGGGCACAAAAACTCATCGCATGCTGAGGTGGAGCACATTTAGAACTGAAGTCTCTTTATCACCTATACCTGGAAATCTATTGTACTTAACATAACAGGTTTTCTAAATCTGAGCCCTAAGAAAAGTAGAATTGTTTAGAAACAGAACTGCTAAAATGAAACAAGAACTGCTAAACAAGGGAAGTCTTTTTAAGAAAAAAGATCTGCTAAAATTACATTCCTGCCTATTAATTTCTTGGTAACAATGTTATTAAAACAAAAAAGTGTTTAAAAGCCTAGGAACAAAAATCTATAAAATAGAACAGAGTTTCCAATGACCTGTATTCATACAACTTTAAATCTGCCTCCAGCAAAACAAACACATAAGAAAATCAGACATTTTTATCACAGTTTTCTCCTTTTAAGACTCTTTATGAACCCTTTAGGGCTTGCTAATACTCATGGAAGTGGTGCACAAAGCCAGAGCTGTGCCACAACACACAATAGCTCAAAACAAAAATCAAGAATGCTTGGCTTAGTATTCATTAGAGTGCCTTCATTTGCTAGTCTTACACTGTCATTTTGTCTTGTGTTGGTACTTTTGTTGTTGTGTTTTGCAGTCTTACTCGTTGCTTGATGTGGTTCTAAAATAGTATTTTTAATAACAAAAACATATTTTCTGCAATCAAGAAAGAAATCATCATATAAATAACTAAATTCTTGAGTCAAGGGTTATCAGGCATGGGAACAGGCAGCTCAGGGAAGTGGTGGAGTTACCATCCCTGAAAGTATTTAAAAGACAGGTAGATGTGGTGCTGAGGGACAATTTAGTGGTTGATTTGGCAGTGCTGATTTAATGGTTGGACTTGATGATCTCAAAGTTATTTGAGTTAAGTGAGTCTATGATTAGACAACCAGCACACAACAGTATTTTCTCACACACAACCACTAAGTCAGTAAGAATGATACAAATTTAACACCTTTCTCAATAAATGGAAATGTAAGCTACAAGATTTGTAACAGCACATCCAAATGTATACCAGCATAGAATTACAAACATCTGAGAGAAATCAGTACAAGTGATCAAATCGATCAAGTGGAAAAAAAGAAGTATTTACCTTAAAGCATTACTTAACACTGGCAATGCAAGTAATGCTGCTCACAGTTCAGAAAATATTTTTAAAAGATAATGCTTACAAGAATTCAAACACCTTAAATCAGAAGGAGAAATGGCAAAACAAGCTAAAAGAAGATCTGCAAATCTTTTAAGCAGCCTTGAACTTCTAAAACAATACTGAGACAATATTAGGTAATTGATCTTAAGGACAGAGTTATCATATCAATTACTAAACCTGGAAAAAGAACAGATCTGTCAGCTCAACGCAGACCAGTTCTTAAAAACAGTGCTTCTAAATCTGTGTTTTAACTCTAAAAAACTGAACTCCTATCCAGAAGCAGATTCACAAAAAAGTGTTTGGGTGCATCTCTAAAGTCCCAGGTCCTACCTTTAGGTCATTAAATGACAATATTGGTCTACATTGAAAATAAGAGAGAAATCCATACAGCAGATTTCTTTCTTTAACTACAGCCAGTAAGACTAACCTCAGAAGAATAAGCTCCACCACAGTAAAGTGTCACCATCAAAATTCACATCTCTGCAGGGCTCCTCACAATCACTCCTGAAAAGGCAGTGCACAAATGCAAAGAAGTGTGACTGGCTTAACCCAGCAACTCAAGTGCAACAGGCTATTAAAAATGCAACTAGAAATTCCCTACTTTTGCCCCAGAAGAAATTTTTATTGATATCCACAAGTGTCTCTTGTTAGCAAGTGACAAAAAAGATACTTCCCTGCGAGGAAGAGAAACTTTCTGCTATGAAACCCATGACATCAACAGAGTTGTGAGACAGACCCTAAACCACAGTAATTCAAATTCTGTTTCCTCTAAGATTTTGGGCTAATTCAGCTTGAAAGTGACCTCAGGAGGTCATTTCTTCCTCTGACTTTCAGAGTCTTACAAACAAGAGAGATTTTGATCATAAGCAGGTGCTCAAGAAGAATCAAAGCTGATTTTAAAGTCCAAGCATCTCTAGTTTTCTATCTTAGGTTGCCTTCTATACCCTTTCTTATGCATGATTTTCCATGGAAAATATAATTTATGCCATTATTCAAGTCTTCCACATGTCACTTAACATTCACAATATAATTACACCAATTTGATACAGAAATAAGTACCTCTGAAAGATTTCCTAAAAGTTTGATGAAAATAGACAACAGAACCTAAAAGAAAGACTCCAATAACCTTACTGAGGAAAGATCATGTCTCATGTCCACCCCCTGCAGCCTCCAAGACACAGTAGTAAGCTGAGCAGTCATGCCCATAGGTGCTAGCCAGTAAGAATGACTGGTGCATGACAGCACACATACTGCTTCTTACTCAAAAGAGAGAAAATGTGGACAAGCACTGGAAAATGGGGAAAAGACGTCTCAGAAATTGCACTTCATTAATTCTACTGGTCAAAGAGTTACTTGTTACTATGTAAATGTTTTACAGCAGCCTGAGAAAGTTTCTGCAAAGGGCTGTGTCAACAGATTAGTTTCTAGAATTGTGTATGTCATACCAGTAATTACAATCTGGTATTCAGGAGTAAGTTATTCATCACTGACCCAGCAAACACTTACATACATTAATCATCACTGTCCTCAGTGATCTCCTAGCCTTCAGCCAAGCTGACAGTGGACATCAGTATTTTCAGTACACAGAGCCTCAAACCCAAATGGAAGGACCTGACACCAGATGCAGGGAGGACAAAATAAAGCAGGAGACAGATACGCCACAGGGATTTATGGTTAGATTCCCACACTGCTCCTCAGCTTCAGCTGGTTTTGATTTTAGTCCCCATGTGAGTGCAGGTCTGGCTCAAGCAGACGAAAGCATTTGTATTAGAGGTGTTTCCTAACCTGAAGGGGTTTTTCTTGCTTGTCCTCACTGCAGTACCACCTATGGGTTCTGTTGAGATTTGTTATCAGCCACAGTACATAGATGTGGACAATACTGTCCCTGATCTGAATATATTTTTCAGACCAAAATGATCCTGTTCCTTCCCACAGCTCTGGCATTGGAATTTAGGTTCAATATTTCCATGGGTTTGTATGGAGCTTAACAGCATGGGTCTCAACAGGACTTACAGGTCCCTGCAATGAAGGGCAGAGGCTGTCTGTGTCTGAGGCCCATGTCTATAATTACAGAACTCTGAGAGAGGCAAAGACAGAAGAGTTAAATCCTGCTTAACAACCCTACCCAAAGAGATCCTATTTCAAACGTTTTAAGACAGTGGTGGAAAAAAATTAAGGGGTTTGGAGGTAACCCAATGTGACTGGACTTCCCCCTAACCCAAGAGACAATAATGATTGAAATATTGCTATTACCAGGTAGGTTAACCTTGTAGACAACAGCTAAATTACATGAAACTTCTGGAAGCAGAAGTAAGACTACAAAGTCCACCAAACTGCTTGCTGAAAAAGTACTTATGCAAGGACTGAAAACTAATGAAGACTTTGAGGTGAATGCAGCTGCTGTGAAAATAACACTAACATAATAGTATCATCTAACCCTAAGAGAACAGTAAACAATGATGTAGAAATCATGGTTTTGTATCCTAAATACCTTTTAAGTTCCTGTAGATGTTAATCTGGCCACAGAACTACCAATCACCACCCCAAAGTCACAGCTCTAGCAGCAGAGATTACGTCCACGTAAAGAGACTTGCCCAGAAGGCAGCAAGTCAATGAGCAAGTTCATGCTGTCTTCTTAAATACTAAGAGTAACTAGATTCCTTGTGTGGACACTACTTATACCACTGTCCTTGTTAAGAGAGGCATTTATAAACTTACTTGTATTACAGTTGCATTCTTCCTAGAAAACAGTTACTCTGGTTATTTTGGCAATTTCAGGGTGTGTGGACAGGCAGGCCAAAGGACTCAATCTTCTGCCTTTATGGGATTCTACAGCAAAGCATTAACAACCCAGGTAAAAAAGCCAAAAGTGTGTACTGCAGTGACATCTGCCTCCCAGTGATCGCTGCAGAAAAGAGAAAGTGAAGGCAATGAATGGAAAGGACAGAAGGGCTAGAAGACAGCAAGCTGGTTTTTCTTTCTTGAATGTACCCCAAAGCACTCACATCCCGTTTCTATTGGCAGCACCCAAGAGCTCAAAGGGATTCATTGGAAAAGTGCAAAGAGGAGTACAGGAAGCACTGAGAAACCCCATTCTCCCCCCACACCCAGACTATTTAGTTCAGAAACTGAATTAAGTTCAGGAACTTCTCGAGTTCCAGAGTGGCTTGCTACCAGACTCTCTTCCTTCCACACCTGCACTCCTGTCAGCATATGGACAAAAGAGAAGAAAGCAAAGTATTTGACTTTAATTAATGCCCAAGAGCACTGCATCGTGAAGAAGGTGCAAGACTGGCTCCAGGGAAAAGCATTGTTGGTAAGTGGCTATGTTAAAAATTAGCTAAGAGTCAGCCTGAGACTGTCAAAGGAGTTGTGTGTTTGTTAAATGGATGGCTCTCTCTCCTACCTTCTAAAAATACTCTTCAAAATACTGGTCTGTGTCCAGTGGAAGAAGGAGCACTCCTAACCAGCAATTGCTAAATAGTTTCTCTACTACTTTATTCCAAGGACAGAAAACAGTGCACTTAAATTTAGGTGAACTGATAACAGACTGGAATGGGAGGAATACTGAAAAATAACAAAGTAATAAGAGAAAAATTCCTAGAGTGTAGGACAGTAAACTCCCAAAAATACTTTGGCAGCAAAATCTCTCTAAAGCACAAAGAGGTGGAAAACTCACCTATAGCACATCAACAGTATCGAGGGACAGAAATTACATATCCTGATCCAACAGATCACACTGGCCTAGAAAACTCAGATCCTTCAACATTTTTTTCTTTTTCCTTTATATCCATAGCAAATATACTAGCTGTGACTCCATACTTTACAGGACATGGAGTAAATTTCCCAGAACTTACAGCTGATTGTGCTACCCTAAAGCATGGGGAAAAAAAACCACCAAAACCACATTCCCCCAAGAGCAAATGAAGAAAAAGTGTCACAGGAACTAGCACTATTTGTTGGACAAATGCAAGCAGACTGAAGAGATCATGACTTTCTTTCATAAGGGAACACATATGTTAGCTCCCATTAACTGACAAAGAATATTTGACAAGAAAAAGCATTCCTAGAGACTCCGTTCTCTCATCCCTAGACTTTATCCAGGCTCAAGTAAGTAGATAATAAGGAAAAATCACAGTACTCCCATCAGGTTTAGATCAGGAGTGACAAAAGCAAAGCAGCTAGCAACCCTGCAGAGTCATCACTATGTACGTGTAACTTTTTAACAGGAGGGGACAAAGGAGGACACAGACTGTTATGCTGTTAGTGACAGGTTATTTAATGATTGTACAAAATGGTCTGCATTTAAATAAGGGCTATGGGTTCTTCTGTGTTATCTTAACCGACTGTAAAGCCTTACATAGGTCCTGGTCATATCTGCTGAGGGGAATTCTTACTCCTTTAGGTGTCTAGACTTGCTAAAAGGAATAAAAAAGCCTCAAGGAATGCGGCTATATTTAGGAAGCTGAGATATCTACTGGCACAACAAAAAGACCCTGCAAACTGAAGCAACCCTGCAACTGAAGGGAGCTCATATGGGTATCTCAGGGGAGACACAGCAATAAATGTATGCTCCTTTTTCCCTCATAAAATTACACAGCTGGGGAAATTATTTTTGTGACTAGATAAAATTTTTCTTTTCTTCTAGTCTCCTTGGTAAGTCAGACTACAAAGTCAGTGCCTTTTATTTTTCCTTGCAACTCACAGATGGGGTAATTTTTTTGTGACAGTAATTCCTGTTTCTGACCAAAGATGAGCAAACTCTAAGGGCAGGTTATTAATAACCAAGCATGTCCTCCATCTTCTGGGGTCAATGAAAGATTTTTTCTACTTCTATTAAGTGTACGTGCCAAGTCCTTAATTAGGGCTTTGGATAAAGTGTTATCATAGAAGCCATTAGTGACACTACAAGCAAGTTCTCATCTTGTGGCAAGAACTCCCAACATCTGTTCCCCAAGATAAAAATAACAAGCTGTTGTTATGCATTGTTAAGCATTCAGCCCCACCTCAAAAGTAGTAGTAAATAAAATTCATTGTACAACAGATGCATAACTCTGCTTTATGCTAAGGAGCTCTTTTGCAAGCATGTTGAATAAAGACAAAGCAAAAATGGAAACTGATCTGGAAATTGCATAAATGTAAGTACAAGAGACTAAGACAGATCCAGGTGAGTAGAAAAGTTCATAGGACAGTAAGACAGCCTCAGGACTTGAAACAAGTATCACAACCTGAGTCATGTTTTTATTGTTGTATTTCACTGTGCTTTTCTTAATACCAGTTTAAAAAAACCCAATTAATTGATTCTGACTTCTTATGGGAAGTGCCTCTTGAATGCAAGGGGCAGCACTAGTGATGACACAATAATGCTTGTCTGAGAATCCACGAAGTTAAAGGAAAGCTGAGATCTTGGGAGAGCAGATCAGGAGATTCAGTTGAGGGACTTACACATATAAAAAAAGAAGGCACACAGTTTGAGTCTAACAAAGCAAAGAGGAGATGTGGAAGATGTAAAGAGGGCAGTGTAAGTGGAAGATGTAAAGAGTGACAAGACCAAAGCAATTACTGAGGAAGTAATCCACAGAATATCATTCTGGAATGACCAAGGAAGATAGACTATGTCAGAACCAATTAACAAACAGAGCTGCAGTTATCAAGAACAATTTGATTGAAGCCTCAGCTTTAGATATGCAATAGATAAGGCCAAAAGTTTAATACTGCTTAAAGAGAAACTGCATAACAGAGCTTGAGAAAGAGAGCCTAGAATGGGGTCTAAAATGCAGGTGATGCCAGTCTGTAAAACAGTCAAGGTTTGTTTTCTAATAGAAGTCAGTGAGGTCTTATGAGGGACAACAAGCCCTGGAAGAAAGAAGAAAAAATTCATCATGTAGATCAGGATGCCTGAGGACTAACTCACAAGAGTTGCCAAGCATTGCACTGTGTGGTGTGAGACAGCTGGGGCTGGACTCCATGAGGAACAACCTCCCTCTCTGTTCTTCCACAGACTTGCAGTGTGAACTTGGATTTAACCTTTAACAACATTTTTTTAACATGAGATAGCCAACCTCTTTTTCAGGTGCTCAGATATAGTGCTGTTATGATGAACATCACAGAGAAGCCTGTATTTCACAGATACAAACTTTAGCCGCCATTGGTTTTCCACAAAGCAGTGGTTTAAAATGCGACCTTTTCTGTCTACATGGATTTGAACAAGCACAAGAAGTCCTCAGCTTTCTGAGCTTATGCTATGCCTGCAATGCACAAAAAGCTTTGAGCAGGCCAGCACATCTGCACAACATGGCACAAAGACAATTATGCAGACCTCAGAATTATCATAGCTGTATCTGTGTAGTGACAAGCCCAAACTGAGAACTCCTACCTCTCCGCTGAATGAATTTGCTCAGGCACAGCTCCTTATGGATTAAGACACATTGCTTCTGGATCTAGAACCAGATCAGTCATTTGCTTACACACTATAAATATTCTTCAGTTTTAGAGCTACCACCTCCAAGAAGCCAACAGGAACAGTGAAATGAGACAACCACTTGAGCTTAACAACTCCAGGCTCCAAAGGAAACTAGGAAACAAATCTTTTGCCTCTGTGTCCCCATCTCAGTGATCCACTTTCAAGTTAGATGTTTGTAAACAAATATACATCAGTGATTATCTTGATCTATCATCTGCTGCTCCAGCAGTGTAACTAATTCCATCTAATTTGGGAGGGGGTGGGGGGAGGAATGGCGGTGGCGTGGTGTAGCTTTTACCATTTGTAATTTTGTAGCTTTTAACATTGCTACGGCAGAATCCACCATTGATATCAAATCAGCAGTTTCCTCTTATTTCCCAACTGATGCAACAATTTTCAAGTTCCAAAGGTCACTAAACAGTTAAAGATAGCTGAATTACATAATTCTGTTAAATTCTTATCCTGCTGGCCCAAGCTTAAAAAACTACACACTCTCAAACTCTTAACCTCCATATTTCAAGTTACTAATATTTTGGCATTTTTGGACAAAAAGTTGGTTTAAAGAACATTCTCATGATTTCTCCCAAGTAATGACAAGCACAAAATTAAAGACTGATGAGCACTTTCCTGTAGCTAAATTGGCTCCTCAGTATTATCAGAGCAAAAGATGACGACTTAGCTCTGAAGACATCTTCTGTGGCAGCTGACAGGCCTTTCTAAATAAAGGTCCTCATGCTCACTAGCAGACTTATCATTATAATAGCAAGCATTCTTTGAATTCCAGCTGTCAGAAAATAATTTAATTGAAATCTCTCAAACTGCTTTGATACTGGCTGAGATGTCACATACGTATTCAGCTGTGAGGAGGAGAAGATCATTCCAGATGGAAGAGCTCTGATTCAACATCTTGATAGTGAAATAAGATCATTTTTGGAGAGCTTTTTCAGCCTAACCCTGTTCTGACCAAATTGCTAGGATCTGATAAAGGACCAGTACTGTCCCAATAAGGAAGTTGGCTTTCTTGCCCATGACATTTAAATAGCAAATGCACTTGCTTGCAGGAGGCAGCCAAAGGTCTACCTCAATAAGGCTTACAGATTCATGAGTATAAATATAACTTAAACCAGTACAACCACATACAGGCACAGTTTGTGAGCAGCTTTGCAGGACAGCCCTGTTCCAAGGCATTTCAGAGCTTGCTCTAGTGGCCAGAAGAGGATTATTGAAAAGTCTGTATTTATAAGTAATAGTTGCATCTGTCACACATTACAAGGAAGTAAGTGTGTGCTTAGGGCTTGGAGGCATACAAACTTAAGACTGCTACAAACCTGAAACTCAAGCTCTCAGTTCACAGTCACTGCTGTCCTGCATAGTGTGTGTCCTATGTCAATGCACCATAAGGATGGTCATCCTTTCCTCCCTTGCCCCTTAAAAGCCGTAACAGCTTAGCAGTCAGTACACCTGAATTGACAAAAACATGACCCAAGTATCTTGCAATTATTCTATATTATTGTATATATATATCAAATGAGATAAAAGTATCTCATATCTATTCTGTACTATAGAAGTGAGTGTACATATGTATATATGTACGTACACACTCTTCTGTAGTACAGAAGAGATATGAGATACTTACGGCACATTTCCTTGTGGTACATGACAGGCACATCAACTGTTACCATGATGGATACAAATAACTATCAAAAATAAGAATATAATATATAATCACAATTCTTTTTAATGATGGTAGCATGAGTGTGTTTAATTAGAGCGACCCGATACTGAGTTTCCAGGTGACTACTCATTTTATTTCAGTGTCTCCTGAATGAGGTTTAACAAAGAACGCAAACTGGAAGTCAGAAAACAAAGTTCAATTTTTAGTTTTGTAATTAAAACGCTCTGTGGCTTTCACATATTTTTCCTTTTAAGATGCTTACCAAATGTAAAAGCCAACAGGAGAGTTCTATAACTGCATATATTGAATGCTGGACTTTCTAAAATAGTGCCTCCTGGGAGGCTATTCCTAGTCAACTAGTTCCTATCATTTTTATCAGCAGACCTACCCCAATGGCAATTTCCCCCTCTTTCAACAGAAGGCTAACATGTAATAATATTT
The DNA here is from genome assembly GCA_013397315.1 of Donacobius atricapilla. Taxonomy (NCBI): domain Eukaryota; kingdom Metazoa; phylum Chordata; class Aves; order Passeriformes; family Mimidae; genus Donacobius; species Donacobius atricapilla. The sequence goes on from WBMY01008978.1 coordinate 198,748, forward strand.
GTGACAAGCAACATAGCTTAACCATAGTGTCTGTAGGACTTGGATGGAACACTTGGGATACTTACTTTTATTCTGTTCTATTCCTAAAAATCAGATGGATTTACTGGTGCTAAACGGTAGCAATGGGCTGTAGTCTTGCATTAGCACTGCTTGGTACAGTGCCCTCTCCTAGTCATAAAGCAGGAAATTGTCTGCCAGCACTCCCATTTGCAGGACACCTACTGCAATACAATGTATTCAGTTTTGTTCAGGAATGATCAGCATCCTGCACAGACAGCTCTTATCTTAGTTGTGTGCGTCTTGGTACAGAGACAATTCTTTCACGAGCTTTGCTTACCAAGCCTCTTAGAGGAGACTCTTGCCACACATAAGGTTTTAATGGACTTGACCTTTTGAGGAACTCATGAGTAAGGCCACTCGAAGGCATTGTGTCTTTTTAGCCCAAGATGCTCAGTAGCACTTGTACTTTATTGGCCATCATTTTGTTACCATTGCCACGAATTACACTTGAAGTATTAACCGTGCATTACAGTAACCTGTTGGACTAAGAAAGAAACTAAAGCAAGCATCTTGCCTGTTCACAACAAACCACAACAGTTCTTACCTGAATCTCCTCAGTTTCATCCACCAAGAGGAAACTCACAACTTTCTCTGTCATTTTCCTTCTCCTAGTCTCCTCATCCATCACCTCCTCCTCTTCCTGTTCTTGGGCTTTGCCAGCATGGTACACGGTGACAGGGTGCTTCCTTCTGTTCCCCCCAGCATGTGTTCTCTTCTGACACTCCACACAGAGGTTGATTTTGCACACCTGGCACCTCACTGCTGCTATCTGCCTTGAGCCTGTCATACTGGCATGCATTATGTTCCCATTGGCACCTTTGCAGGAGTCACAGTACGGGACATGGCCGGGTCTTATACGGGTCCGTTCGTGGTTCCGCAACCTTTCTGGCTGATGCAGCTCTTCTTCACAACGCTGGCACTGCAGGCTCCTGCACTCATCACACTCAAAGATTGCTTCATCTGTCCCACTGCAAACGTAGCTTTCCTGGCACAGAAGTGTCGTGTTCTGTCCTTTCTCCGCAGTTTGCGTGTGGGCACTCATCTTCAGATTTTTTTAAAGCAATGCTTTTCCCTCCCGTTTCTGTTTCAAACAATGATATGTGTAAAAGTCAGTTCCAAATTCAGTATTTTCACAAATGTAAGAAATATAACAGGAATGCTGTCTGTACTTAATTTTAAATAATTAATATATGTTTCTGTAAGATTCATACACTGATCTGCCTCGCAAGAAGAGTGTTGTTAAGTGCTAATGAAGTTTTCTTTCTCCAAAATAAACTTAGATAATGTGGCTGGTCTCATGTATTATTATACCCAAATGCTGGTATACATTCTTTCTCAGCTTAGCTGTTTAATGTACTTTCAGTGATGGGAAAAAAAGCCCAGCCTGGTGTACTTCAGCAAATACAGCAAGTATTTCCCTGAAGCTGAGAACGGAGACAGCTGGTGACACAGAGACAAAAAAGGCATCAGAAATACACAAGTGCATCTACATGTACAGACACACACGCACACACAAAAGGACCGTGTCAAGACTAGAAAATTCTCTGCTTTCACTCCACAGCTAAGCTCCTCCTTCAGAGAGTTCACAGTATTTATTTGCTGGGAATTTCCTGATGAGCTTCGCCAGATAAACAAAAATCCGCTCTCTTTGTGCGCTCCTTCTAGTAACACTGGAAGACGATCGCTACCACAGCCAGGCTGAGAGATGACGGATCTTTTTTCCCGCACCCTCTACGCCCCAAGTTGCCAGAGCGGAGCCCCGGGACCAGCGCCCGCCGAGGGCAGCCTGCGCACCCCGCCGCCGCCTTTGTCTCGACCGCTGCCTCGGGGCCGCCTCCCCTGCTCGGAGGCAGCGCGGAGCCGCTCTCGCTGCGGGCCGGCCCCGGGCGCCCCTCTCTCTCC
>WBMY01008978.1:200834-220493 GCA_013397315.1 Donacobius atricapilla
CGCGACGCGCGGTGCCTGCGGCGGGCAGGCGCGGGGCCGCGGCCCTGGCGGTCACGCCGAGGTTGTTTCTGCTCCCTTCCTTGTTTTCGCTCTGCTGTCCCACACCTGCCTGGGTTCCCCCAGGAGCTGCGCCGGAGGAGTGTATACAGCCCCCAGCAGGATTTAAAGGGGTGAAATTCGTAGCGAAGCTCTCTTCCTCCTACCGCCCGGAGAACAACCAAGCGGCTGCTCCCAGGCCTCTAGGTCTGGCAAATGAAGGGATCACGGTGTCCAGCCGAGGAGAGAGCCCAAATCTCACCTGCCATTCGTGGGTTTAAACGAAGTCTCGTCAAGGAGAGACACTTATCACTGTCATTGCAGCCTTTGGGGTTTTTTTCAACCTATGGGTGAACAGCCATCATTTACATAGCTGAAAGAGACCGCAGGTCCAAAATAGAGGCACACATCTGCCAAAAAAATGGGCAGATTCACTGTGGCAAGCTGGAGCTGTGGGAATGGGAGGTGAACGCCAGACACATGGTCAAAGAAACCACACGGTGAGAAAGTAACCTTGGCCAGTAGTGGCTCCAATGAGCTGTTGGCTCATAGGGTGCTAGAAGAAAATAGTGAGCTACTTTTGATTTCCTCATTTGGATAATATGCAGACGTATTTTTGTTGTAGCATAGCTAGTGCACAGGCAATTTCTCTTCTAAAGTAGCAAGAGTTTTATCAAATGATAGCGGTTAATTCACCAGAGGAAGGACATGCACTGCTTTCCTTCAGTGGACGTTACATGTTGATAACAGACAGCTATAGGTGCCCCATCTTTTGGCCCCCTGCTTCAGTTTTAGACAAATAATTTCAAGAGAGATCCAAATTACACAACTGGATATCCATGTAGCAGGCAAGTGATTGCAAGTTTACCTTTGAAGTACCATCATTTCATAAAATTGAGTCAGCAGGTCCAATTACTGTGAAAATGAGACACCAATGAATTTTCTAACAAACGAGTGGCTGAGGCCCTCTCAGAATTCAAGTGTATTGCTGAATTACTTTTGTTATGCTAGATTGTACTGTATATATATTTATGTAGGCATATACATGATTTAATTATTTTTCTTTTATCCAGTTTAGTGATGAGAAATGACTGAAGACTGGCACAGTAACTCTGTTCCTGTTCTCTTTCATGCTGTTATAATAATGTATTTTCACTCGGTCTTTTGCATAAAAGAATAATTTAAGAGATTGACAGAATAGACTGACATCTAAAACAATACAGTTTTGGTGAAACAAATGTCTTCAGACTGAAAAAATCCTGAATAATGAATATAACTGATACATATGAGGTAGAAACTTTTCAATCTCACAGTGCTATTCAGAGGAGCCAAGGAACAAGATCAGTGAGTGTGGCATTTAAGGGCTCTTCCTCTAAGAGACTCTATTTAGACTGGTAATGTGATAGAGGGAGCAATTAAAGAATATGAGGAAGGGAAGAAAAAATGCGTATAAAATGTTTAAAATGCATAGTCTAGAAACAGTGTGACCCCTGTACCCTGAGGTGCTGCCTGACATTTATGGGATGATTTTTCATGCTTGAAATACAAGCCAATTAACAGACAAAAAAAACACCCCTTAACATTAAAAGCCATGTACTGCAATCTTCATGACTGGCGTGAGCACAAAACTCTGGACTGAGAAGTCCAGAAAGTGAAGGGTGATCAGTATCTGGAAAAGGGATCTCAGTTGCATAACTGAAAGGCAGGAAGATAATATCAGCGCTAGGGGTGGGTGATTCTAAAAGCCCATAGCAGGAACAGTAAAGACAAGAAAGCAGCTACATTTACTGGGTGCTTCTGCTGCTAGTCTTCCTTGATTAAGAAGGATACAGAAGGCTACAGTTGGTTTGTGTAAGAAGAATGAATGCAAAATAGCCTATTTCTTTTGCTAAAAAAATAGATGAACATGTACATGAGCAATGGCTTTGCAATGTTTCCTGTAAATAAAAATTTATTACAGCAGAACAAGTTGGGTTGGGATTCACATTTCTTTTCAGGCGGAGCTGTTGTTGTCTGAAACAACAACACAGAGAAGGTTCTGAAAACTTTTGTTATGCCCTTTCTCTTTTCTTTGGTTTTCCTAGGTATGCTTATAAATTATTTTAAATATTATCAGTAGTCAGTATTGTAGTCACTAAATTGGTATTAGTTTGAGGGAGATACACCAGCTGCTTGGAATAAGCTGTAATTAATAGATAGCAAAAATGCTGTTTCTGGTGGGGGGAAGGAATTGCACTCAAACTTGAAGTATTTCTTAAATCTGCTACTGCTAAAATATTTACCCTTACACATCATCTTGTAAAACAAGGTATCAAACAGGACCTTAGTTCCAACGCAGTTGTTGGCTGTTCAGTAGCACGTATGACATCAGCCAGAGTTTAATCTGCTTTGTACTGAAAAAGTCAGTCTACAGGTAGAGATTTTGTCATTCGACTCTTGTGTTTTGAGCATGTTTCTTTAAGCAACAGAAAATACGCGGTTTTTTCCTTAGCTAATCCAACATTTTTTAAACAGCTTTATGCACATACGTTCATTTTGTGGTCTACCTCATAATAATCTGCAAGGTCACGTTCCTTTCATTCATAGTCACTTCCTCTTTCCACTTGCAACTCCTTGCCACCACCGGTGTAACTACAGCAATTGCTGTCTTGCATGTCATGTTGAAAATTGTCTCTTAATGTAGTCTAAATGCTGGAAGTAGGTCAGAGAAACGACCACGGCTAGGTCCAACAGCACAGTGACATCTTTCTGATGACCACACGGCTGCCTAGGACACTATCGCTCGCTCTTTTCCCTGTATAAAGCCTTAGGTCTTTTACAGCAGACAGAACCTTCCATGAAAGCCTCTGGGCTGCATCCCAAACAATGCTGGCAGCAGGTCGAGGGAGGGGATTCTCTGCCTGCGCTACAGCCCGTCCCGACCACCGTCACGGGTGGGTCGCAGCTCAGCCTGGCCTGAGTGTCTGTCTGAGGGGGCCACGACGGCTGAGAAACGCGCAAGGCCCCGCGCCACCCGCAGCCGGAGGCCTTCTAGAGGCTTTCCAGGCGCCCAGCCGCCCCAGCCCCAGGCGGCGGCGCTTGACCTCGACATGGCGGAGCCGCGGGCCGGGCGGCGGCCCGCCCGCACTAAAGATGGCGGCAGCGCGCAGGCCCCTGGCGCGCNCCCCGGCGGGAGGGACGGGAGCGGCCCCGCGGGAGGCGAGGGGAGCCCGTCGCACGCCCGGGACGAGGACCGGCGCGGAGCTTTGCCGGCGCCCGACGCCGCTCCTCGGGCCCGGCCGCTCTCGGACCGTGGGTGGGATTTTTACTTTTGCGCGTCGGGGAAACCGATCACGCCAGGAAACGCGGTGTAGTGCGACGGGGAAGTTATTGTCCTTCGTGTGCATTAGGGTGGGCGTCTCAAAACGCGTGTTAGCAGGTCGTGCGTAAAATAGTCAATAGTGATTCATCCGTGTCAGTAGCCGTTGCGATGTGCGCGCGGCGTGTTTTTCTCATGATGCCTTTTTCCATTGAAGAAGACGACCTTTGTCTGCCTGAAGGAGAGTTTTTTGTTTAAACACAGGAAATAACCTGAACACAACTAACGGTTTTGGGGTGGGGGTTTTTTTTAGGTCTTAAAGGGCTTTAGAGAAAGTGAGCTCTCTAAAGTTTTATATTTCTTAGTCCGTTCAGACTGAAATACATGCACTCTGGATTTTAGTGCTTTTTTTGTGTGTGGCAGGAAAGCATTACTTCAGTTATTGCATCAGCATTTATGGGGGGAGTCCAGAGCAAATTAGAAGGAAGAGTAGGAGAGTTTCTTACTTTCCCTGTAAAGGGGTGGTATTGATCAGAGTGTTTTGTGTTTTCCTGCCTCTCTGCCTCTGAGTGCCCATTCATGTAAGTGTTGTAATGCCACAGCCAAGTTTTGGGAAGAGTCAATAGCCAAGTTAGAACGGAAGGTCACTTATTTCACTAACCAGGGCTTTATATGGGTGCAGAGGCACAGAATTAGGAATTAAATATCTTAAAGTTCTGATGACATACTTAATGGACCCCTGCTTAAAGGGCTTTTGGACTGAGGCTTTGGTTTGGGTAACCAAATTGCTTTTTGTGGTGCTTCGTAATAACAGTGTAGGATGCAGCTATTCCACAGCAGTTACTAAACGCTGGATCACCTCTGAAAAACAAGCTAGAGCAAATACTAGTATTTTTGTTCTTAACTTGGGAAATCTGTAATATATTTGATCTCTCCCATGTCTGTTGTGTTTAACATTAAAATCTTGCTTAGCTTGCAGGTCATTTTGGAGAAAACTCTAGGGGTCTGAGAAAGCGGTCATTTTCACTGAGGAAACCAGCTGGCTTGGAATAGAAGATTTTTCTTTTAGGGAACTTTTTTTGATGACAAGCAACAATATAAACAGCAGCTTTGTTGGGTGACAAGCCAGGAGGTTGTTTTTATAACAGAATGGCTTAAATACCCACCCATCATGTGGAGACCAATGTACAAACCTGTGTGATAGTACTGGCTTCAACAGATGGGTTTGTTGCATGTGTTTTCTTCAGCCTGTGCGGCTGTTTTGTGCCATTTATTCTGGACTAAGGCACAGACTTTTTGTGGTGCAGAAGAAGTGTTTCAGGAAAATATTGAAAGGAAGTTAAAATCAGATGAAATTAAAACTCGATCAGCCGTACTGTCACTGTTGCTGTGACACCCCATGTATTTATTCTTAAAACACGTGAAGTTTGTGCATTAAGACTTGAGGGGTCTTGCAGTCACTTTTAACTTTGTTTAGTGTAACAGTAGTAAGTATTGTAACTGGTTGCTTCACGGGGAAATTCACTGCTTTGAAATTGGTTAAGATGTTCTTCAAGTTTCTAAATGAAGTTTCTGATGTGTAGAGATACTGAGGATTTTAATCAGCTCATGCTGCCCTGAGAAGATGACGGAACTGTCAATTTAAAATACGTTTGTTTCCAGCAATTTTTATTGAATTTACATTCTGCTTATGACATATCCTTTCACCCCTCTATTATAAAGAATGGGGTCAGTAAAACAGAGGGTTAAAAGAATACCACTATTTTAAAAGAAATTATTGTGTTAACAGTGCAGCCAGACCAGTACACTCTCAGTCCCCTCTTATTGGGACTTCTGGGAGTCAGAGATGATAAAGAAGAACAGGGAAGCAGTGTATGAGTGATGGTGACGCTTGTTTTATAGTACTTGTGAGTTCTGTGTGGACTCAGATGCTTGATTCCAGCTCTCTGCGTTTGCTTAGTTATAAATCAGAGCCAGTGTGCTCCTAGTGGACAAAGCTCTGTCCCAGCAGGGATCTCACCGTGACAGGATTAACCAGTCTCAATGGATTTTACCAAACCTTAGAACCATATGGATATCCCTGTACTCTCTCCGAGTTCCAGAAGATTGGTGCACATGGCTCTGCCATGTTGCTTGATTCCACTAGGACTTAAGTCAGAAGTGCAGTGTAGAAAGCAACTGAGTTCCTTCTGGGCCAAAGTTGAACCTGGAATATTATAGCTGTGTTTACGTAGCACTTGCCTTAGTAGCTCAGACTCTTTTTGAGCTGGGTCTGCGTAATTTAGGTGTTTTGCCATCCACGATATAATTAATCTGCAGCTTAGAGAAATGGCCCAAGGCTAATAAAGTGTGCACCTACATTATTGTGTCCACTTGCACCAAGGGTGTGCTCTTGAAGAAGTCTCACAGGCATCATCACTTAGGAAGTTTATTTCATATTGGTTTGTGCTATTCCAGTGGGTAAGTTGGATTCCTTTTGGATGAAAATACATTCAAAAATGCACTCATACCTACAAACTGGCATTTGTTTTACTGGGGTGGGTCTCCCCAAAATATGTGGTGTGGATGTTAGGGTCTCATCTCCCATTAGTTTTGTTTAACAGACTTGTTCCTGTTGTATTGCTTGTTGGCACAGGCACAGCTTAAACTGACTGCACTTTGAGTCTGAGGCCTAACATAAACCCATCACTTTGGGAGGTAAGGATGTCATTATTTCAGTATTTTGAGCGGTGTCAGGCCAGTTGATCACTGCTTTTCTTTCTCCTGTATTTTTGTGACCTGTGTAACATTCACACAAGTTAAACTCTTGCTTAGAGAGCTGCTAATGAAGCTGCAGCTGTCAAGAATGCTGCTTACATTCAGTTTCACTAGAGGTAATACTTCCATAAGTCAGCAGAGGTTTTAAAAATGTCAGGACTTTAGTTTCTTACTTAGACATTTGAATAAATTGGGGAAGTTGGAAGATCACCATGTACATTTGTGAGATCACAGTAAATATATCAGAAATTGATCACTGAACTGTACTGGCAGGATAGGAGGACAGCCTGCAGAGAAGTTCAAGGTGCTATTCCAGAGATGTCTGCAAGTATATTCTGCATAGATCCAACTTAGCATCTCCTAACTTTTCATACCTAACCTTTGATTTGTAGTTGCTTAGAAATTTGATGCAGACCCCCTCTGACTGTTGGAAGAGTATCTACGTTTGCAGAGTGTTCTCTAGCTCCTGACAGAAAATACTGTGTTATGCAGTTCCCTTCATTGTAGCGTCTTGGCTGCATCTTCCTCCCTCGTTCAGGTCTCTCACTTCTCCAGTGAGCAGTTTCGCTCCTGGTATCTTGGTCCTCACAGCTTTCATAACGGGAACAGAATTAAACTGTGCTCTCTGCTGCTTTCACATTAGTAGTTACAAAGAGTAGTGGGAAAGAGACCAAGGCTTTATTTAGTTCTAGTTTTGATCTTAAATGCCACGGGCAGCAGAGTTGCTAGGATTGGTCCATGTAAGAATTAAGTCAGTAACAGGGCAGCTTTCTAGCTGCTGTGAAAGGAATTGTACAAGTATGGGGGGGTGGGGGAGAAAGAACTGAGGCAGTGCTTTGAGATGGGCTGTTGAAGCCCTGTGTACAGCAGTGTGTTCCACATCATCTGCCCAAAAGATTGAAAGACTTGAGTTTGTTCTCTTCTTACTGCCTCTTTCTTTCATGCAGGGACAGTAGCTTTCTTGACTGCTAAATCTTTGCTTTTTTAATGTAAATTATAAAAAAAACCCAACCGTACAGTTCCTTCTCTGTGCATATGTGACATCCACTGGGTATGGTATGTTTCAGTATCTTTTAATTCAAAGAACTGATTCACCTCTTAGTCCAACAAAAAAAGCCAAGGCATTTTTTGTTGACATCTCCAAAATGATGGCTCAGATTAAGTGCTTATCTGAGTGAGAGAAGGGATTGCACCTACAGGCAGCCTGGAAAATTACTTCCCCAGTTGTTCTTATATGTTTTACTGGCCACACTGTAACATCTTAGGACCTCTGAGGGTGTGACTCCGTTGTGGTGTGTTTAGAGCCATTTCAGACCCCGTAGCCGGTTGTACCATCTGCCCCAAAACAGCTTTGAATTTTATCCAGTTGTTTATCAGCTTGAAATGTAGGTAAGAACTGAGAGCCTTAAAGATCTTAATTTTGTGGTTTTTCTGTTGGCTATTTTTTTTTTTACGTGTGAAAGTTTCAAGCAGTGATATCGAGGCAGATAAGGGAGTTCTGTTCACTTCCATACCATACAAGTTCCAGATTCTAGATGAATGTCAGCTGATGTACACATAGTCTGAAGAGACAATAAGCAACTTCTAAAAAAATTAAATGGTGTACATATTTGCTGCTTTTTTTTGCCTGTGCAGTTCTAAAAATTCAGGAATTGCAGAAAGGAAATGTGTTCTCAGGCATAAGGATTCTAAAAGGGAGAGGAGGTTTCATGTTTATAAGATAAACATAGTCCTTGCATAGAAGCTTTATTGAACTGTTGGAAAAATGTTTGCATTTGTTCTCTTATTTCTTCTACCATCTTAGACCTTGTGTCACAGGAGTGTTCATTGTTTTGCCAGGTGTGAGATATTGATAAATGCCCTTAGGGGCCAATTAATGAATGCCTTCATCACATACCTTGTGGAATTGACGTAGTTGTAAATGTTTCTTCAGATGAATTACATGATAGGGTTATATACGTGTTCTTAGACCAGAGTGAGTAAGTTCTGATGTCAGAAGGTATTACCAAATACATTCGGGTTTCTCTTTCATCCTTTCCAGTCCGCTATGTACTTTTATCTCTCATAGTTGTTTCCAGAATCTAAGGGAATAAAGTTTTTCTATGTGATCCTGTTGTTAGAATTTTTTCAGATCTTTCAGATGTACATGCTATTACGGTAGAGTACTGATACAGTCTTTTACTTCCAGTATTTTAGACTATTGCTTGCTCTTGAGCAGGTCTGGAAGGTACATCTGTTTCCAGCAAAACTTGTTTTCCGTTCCTTGTGTGTTCAGTGCCATTGTGTTCCTGCCTTGAAGAAAGCATATTACAATCTAAAGTTCTGTTGTATGTATCAGAATTTTGCTTACCGTTACTGTGTTTCTCCAGACGGCCTTGCTTCAGTTTTGACTCAGAGGTGCCTGTTTGGAAGGCAGTTGCAGTGCAGATCTGGCACTGTAGGTTGTCAGGCAGTCTGTGGAGTCCAATGCGAAAGGCAAACGTTTCTCCCGACAGCTCACTGGGTTCTTGTCACTTGTGATGCTGTGTCTTTGTGATTCATATCCACATGATCCACTGTGTGTGAACTTCTCCAATGCTTCCTCGCTGCAGTGTGAATGTAGGTATATGCTCAGCAGTAATATTGTGACCAGTTTGGGATTTTTAAGAACTGGGGGCCAACCTTCCGTGAAGACTTGACTGTGTAAGGTTACTGAAACAATATTGGAAGCAAGAATGCATGCCTTAGTTGCATAAAGGGTGATCTTGAGTGTTAAATGGCTGGGTGATGTCTGTTTCAGGGTCAGTAATATGCACGTAAAATAATAATATGAATAGAAAATGGTGTTTGAAATGATCTTTACTCTCTGTGGGAGCATGCTGATGCTCAGCTCACGGGCTAATGTCCACGTTGTGCTCTAGGAAATTTGTGGACTGGGAAGGTAAAAATAGATCACAGAACCGCTTTCAAGCTTTTCACTCTCTCTCTGCTCAAATTTGAGAATCTTCCCAATGTCATCGTAAATACAATCCTGTTAATGCTGAGCATTGCCATGTCCCAGTTCTTTCTGGTGTCTTGTTCTACAGTTGTATTGTGTTTGATCATTTCTTGTACAACATAACTACTTGCTTTATTGAAAATGTGTTACAAGATTAGTTTAGCTTTCAAACACTGCAGAGATAGTTCTATTTTAAAGAAACTGTACAAACTGTTAAATGCTCTTTATTGATATGAGGAGTCAGATACAGCTTTGTTATTCGTTTCATTCTGAAACACTTCCTTAGAAGTGCTGTTTTTAATTGAGAAAGAAGACTTCACTTCTACCACATCTGTAACATAATAAATAGCTGGGGGAAAAAAAGCTGAAAAAAATAGTTTTAGTTTGTAGTTGAATGTCCATATAAAAATGTGAAATAATTATGGACACTTACCACTTCACTGCTTTTGTAATTCACATTTGGGAACTGACTAGTACAAGTTTCCTTTTCTGTCTTTTTGACAGATTGTGACTGCAAGAATGTCTTTTCCACCTCATTTGAATCGCCCTCCAATGGGAATCCCAACACTTCCCCCTGGGATCCCACCTCCACAGTTTCCTGGTTTTCCTCCACCTGTACCTCCTGGTAAGTTATATTAATATATGGAAATAAATTTCTTGATGTTATTCTGAATTCCTTTTAAAGCCAGTAACTTCTGTAAATCATACATCTCAGTAGCTCTGTTTTGTGTACATTGCAGTTGAGTTTCTAGTTTTCCCACAGATCATGTCATGTGAGCAAGCTCCTTTTGGTGTACCAAAAACTGTTTGCTTTTGACTAGAAATGAAATACTGGGCTTCTCTTGAGCCTTTATTCAAGACTGAAGCTGAGTGGTGATTTCTGTTAATATTAGGCTTTCCAAAGCCACTGTTTTGACAGTAATCCATTGTAATAGCCTTTGGAAACTCTTGGCATGCTGAGTACATGTGATGTGAAAATAGAGGAGTAACTTTCAGAGAAGGTCCAATCTGTTGGGTTGTTTTAACTCAATTTTTGATTTCCCACTTTAATTTTCCTTCTTATGTTCTTTCTTCCACACATCTTGGAAATTTACAGTTATCCTTATAATTTCTTCTAATATTCCCAAAATTATTCCTACCTTTTTTCGGTGTTCATCTGTAAGATCAGACTCTGATTTTTGAGACTTTAACTTGTTTGTCTGGAACAACTTGCTTTCTGTACATCATGAGTATACATCATGATGACTGGAGGCAGGAAACCACAGAGCAGGTGGGAGAGTGGAATACATCAGAGAATTACCTCTCCAGAATTCATCACAAGGGCTGCAGCAAATAACTCCTGTCCTGTCTGTATTGTCTTAAACTGTCTTGTGCAGGAGTGTTTTGTAGACAATAGAGGCATTCAAAAAGCAGATGGTTGAAGTACAAAAAAATTTCTGCACATCATTTATCAGGCCAATCTTTGCTTGCATTAATTTTTCTAAACATTTTTCTTGAGAACCATGAGATGTTACCTATTTTCCGATAAAGGCAGAGTTCTTGCTTAGGTAACATCCTGCCATCAAAAATTTCAGGTTGAATTTTAAAATCATGCCTCTTATTTTAGCTCCAGTTTATGTATACTAGTGTATAAAACACCAGATACTTAAAAAAATTACTTTCTGAAATACATTTTAAAATGCCTGATGTAATTTTCTGCTCTGAACATTTTGCTTCTTAGCATGCGTGACAAAGATCTTTTTGTTCTCCTGTGTTTAAATAGTCTTGCTTTAGTATTAGGAATCTGAATAATATGTAGGGTGGAGAAGCCTGGTATTAGATGAGAATAAAAATTTTCACTGCGTAAGAGAAACTTGATTTGCTTACCTGTGCAGACAACATATTTTGACTTGTAGAGGATATAGATCTGACTTCTGAGTATAAGCACATCAGTAGATCTGAAAATGCCGCAGAGATTTTATGAAGGTCTGCTCTGAATTTAGTCCATATGTAAGATCACAATTTTAGTGGCTTGCACTATTATCTTTAGCTAGCTGTTAGTCAAAAATTCATGTCTTAGTTACCTCAGCCTGTAATTTTCTGAAAAGTTTCAGCTGAAGTAGTTTGCTTTGCATAATAATGAAATTAGGAAAGGTGGTTTGCTTTGCTTAAAAATACAGTTGCTAAAACCAGGAAGTTTCAGCATTTCCCAATATTAGTGTGGAAGATTTGATAAGGAGGTGATTCTGATAAATCTCTGAAGATTATTTGACACCACTAGGATGTAAAAAACCACTATTTTGTATGCCAGAAATGCTGTAGAAGGTCAGACCTGCAGTCCATATAGGCTGATGCATTTTGTGGGCAGTGGCACTAGAAGGCGGTATTTAGGGTCTGCTTTCTGAGTCTGCTGCTTCATCCACCTGCAGTGTTAAGGATCTTAGAGTACAATCTTCTGTTGTTTGTCTTTTTCTGGACCTGTCGTTTATGAACGTTTTGGAATTTTTTTACTCTGTTCATCTCTGTCACCTCTTAAACCAAATTTGAGAAGTTCATTAAGTGCTGTGACGAGTGCTACTCTCTTACTCTTGAGTCTGTCTTTAAACTCACTGCCTACTTAACGTCTCCCTCCTGCCCCAGTTCTGGTGTGGGAGTCGGGCAGGTTGGGTTTTGTGCTTTTGTACACCTCAGCCGTGTTCAGGCCTTGCAAACCTCCACAGTTTCCTAGTACAGCAGCTGCTTCACCAGTGAAGTCATGTAATTGCTGTTCTCTGAGCAGCCTTGGGTTGCAGAGACCAGGTCTGTAGGCTGTAGTCAAAACTGTAGGTGCATCAGGCTTTTGTGTAGCACCTAAATGGTGCCTGTGGTCATTATGTTTCCTGATGATGCCTGATATTTCAGTGGATTTTTGTGGCTTCTGTGGGACACTGGGCAGATCATTTCACAGAAGTATCAGTGATAACACAAGTGTGTTTACTGAGTTGTAACTTTAAAAGCCATTGTGATAATAACTTCAGGGCTGCACAACCAGTCTTGTCAGGGAGTAGTTGCTACAGTCTCTGAGATGCCATCATGTATTAAAACTGAGAGCATGGCAGAGCAATACAGTTTTGATTGTCTGCGTGGTTTGGAGGAATAAAAGCTAGTATGAGCTTAATATGAAGGGAGTGAGGAAGAGTATTGAGAGCCAGAGAAAATAAAAAAACAAATAAAGCAAAACCAGAGTGGATGAGGAAAAAAATGGAAAGGATGTCTGAGGAGAAGTGTTTTAAGATTAAACCCTAGAGAAAGTGGGGGAACAAGTCCAGGGGCAGTAGTTTGCAGAAGTTTGTTTAGGATTTGCTGAATATAGCGGTAAGAGAAGGATCAAAAGGGAAGGACTGAGAGGGAAGAACAATGGAAGTTTTTTTGTAGAATGGGGGGAAAAAAAAAAAAAAGGATGTGTAGGATCCCTGTGAAGAACATGAGATTGACTTTGCTATTCTCAAGTCTCAGTGTGTCTGCCGACCAACAAGTAGTTTTGATGAAATCCATTCGTTTAATATATTGAACCTCTAGCAGCTGGCATGGAAGGATAAAGAGCCTTTCTTATGATCAGATATTGGCTTAGGAAAGTACTTAAAGCTGCCAGTGAATTTGGTAGTGTAAAAGATATTGCATCGTTTCATCTGATTAAATATTAATTAAAAATACTGTTTATTATTAATTAATGAATATTATTAAAATTCAGCATTGTTCTCAATTATGTGTTGGAGGCTGCCAAGTGAAGTATTCAGCAGCTTCTCGATAGAGGTTCTTTATGCTGCCTTCATTAAGCTGTTCCATAAATAGTGGCATGAGGCCTGGTGCCATTCTCTACTGGACCTCATCCCTAAAGCCATATGCAGGAACGATTGTGCTGTGGGAATTGTGTAAGCTGGGAACGAGATCATCTGTAGGGCATCAACTCCCTTTGCTCTCAGGAAATCCATCACCCCACTGTCTTCTAGAACAATACTGTGACTTGACTATGGTCTGGAAATAGATTTGTTTGTGACAAAGTTGAAATTTGTAGTACCAGAAAGTGACCAGGATGCCTATGGTGTGTTAGTGTACTCTGTTGGAATGCTTAAGGAATTACTGCTAATCAGTACTGTGAAATTCTTATTTGACCAAAATTGCTGTCTAGTTTGAAAATCATGTCTGCAATAATTTCATTTGTATTCATCAGTTCTGAACAGGGCAGACTAATATTAATGTATTGTCTTTCTCAGGGACCCCTATGATTCCTGTACCAATGGGCATTATGGCTCCTGCTCCAACTGTAAGTATTACAGTAGGGATGAGATTATAGCCAAATAAAATGGAGAGTAAAACTTAGTAGATGTCAACAGTGGATTTGTTTTGCTGTATTCTGTCAGAATTCTGTTGTGGAAGAAAATGCTTAGTTTAAAATGCAACTATAACTCAAATGTTACGCTAATTTCTGACCTAGACAAAGCTTGAAGTAATGTCTGGAGCTACCAGCTGCAGAGGTGAAGCAGTTATTGTTCTTGTAAGAGGACATACTTCTCTCAAACGCAGCGGTTTAGCTCTGCCTTCGGATCATGCGTGCTCTTCCTGTGCAGTACACTTAGAGCAGGGAGACTGCAGGTCTCTTGCTCTGGAGTTTGTAGCCCTGACCTTGTATCCTGGAGGCATTGTCTCATCCAGGTTTGTAAGGCTATCATGCAGCACTGCCAGTTGTCCAGAAACATGTGATTTGAGAGGCTTACAGATCAGCTTGCTGTCTCCATGTTGCAGGAAAAGGAATAGTTGCATGTAATATCCATCTGTGGAAAAGCAAATGAAAGGCTTCTTTGTCTGTCTGACTAATTTCAAGTTGGAAGGGAGGTTTATGATTTTTGGGTGGAAAAAAGTGCACTTTAAAATAAAAATGTTACTTCTTGACTTCAAGGTGAATTACTCTTGGTGCGATTTTGCAGAAGTGAAATGTCCCCAAAATACAGAATTTTTTGATAGCTTGTATTATCTCCTACAGGAGGATATGTTCATGGTAACCAGTGTGTTTAAAACAGAGATACTGAAACAAATTTATTATTCAGTTTCGTGACTAAAATAACTTTCAGTAAGTGACACTTCTGGAAAGGTGTTCTGAGAAGACAGATTGTGCATAAAGACTGTTAAATCTTTGGTGAAAGAAGTGTAGGAGAATGGAGCAGATGGTCATGTCTATCTCTGTACAGTTCATTTACAGATGTTTGCTCCTTAACCTAAAGAGGCTTTGGGTTGTGTGTTCATTAAATAAAGCAGTAGTGTTTATTCACTGTGTGGAAGCTTTAAGATCATGTGTCTTGTCCATTTGAAGCCTTTGAGCCAGAGTTAGTTCTCTATTCACAGCTTGGTTTTTACACTATTAGGTGAGGTAATTCAACTTCCAGTGACTCCAATGTTGCAAACTTGCTATTTGTCAGAGAAGTAATGCCTAATGTTACTGTATGCTCACCTTGAGACCTCCAGTAGCTGTGTTCAGTTACAACTCTATTATCGTCCTGTGCCAGAAAATGGCCATCTTTTTTTGTGTTGTAGAAAGTATTAAAGCCTGAACTGCTTATTGGTATCTTACTCCATAAGCCTAACTAAGGTTCATGTGAAAAGTCAAATTTAAATCAGGTCTTACTGATTTAAATAAAAAACCAAACCAATCCAGTGCTTTATTTTACAACTTCTCCTCCTCTTTATAGGTGTTAGTTCCTACCACAGTGTCTATGGTTGGAAAACATTTGGGAGTCAGAAAAGACCACCCTGGCTTAAAGAACAAAGAAAATGATGAAAACTGCGGTCCCACTACTACTGTTTTTGTAGGCAACATTTCGGAGAAGGCCTCAGACATGCTCATACGGCAGCTTCTAGCAGTAAGTACAGCGGGCTGCTTGTTAAATCTCGTCCCTGGCTGATGAATAAAGTAATGGCCCACAAGCAGTGTATTGAAACTAAAAGCAGAGCTGTTCCCACTGACTGGGATAGCAGCCTACTATGCCTGAATGCAGAAGTAAAGAGTACAGCTTTTTGTACACTATAGATGTCTGTGAATATAGATGTATTTTATTAGTAGTAGAGTTTATCCTTTTTTAATTTTATAGTATTTTGCAAAAAGTGATTACATTTTTGTAATGTTTTTAATATAAAATAATAATTAATGATGCTTTTCTTAATTGCAGAAATGTGGTTTGGTTTTGAGTTGGAAGAGAGTGCAAGGTGCATCTGGAAAACTTCAAGGTAACTTCATGCTTTTCAAAATATCTAGATACACTCTTGTTTTTATTAGCTGGCAGCTTTTTAATATCTTGACACATTGCTATTCTTAATCATCCTACATTTTAAGATGCTGTATTATGATAGCTGCAAAATACTTTCTAGTATTTTCTGAAATTAAGAAAAAATATATAATTATATATTATTTAAATATATATAAGAAATATATAGTTAAATATATCTAATAATTATATAAAATAATATGATTGAGAAAAGTTAAATGAAAAAATGTCCTGGGAGCCCAGTTTTGCTTACCTTTCTTTTCTGAAACGCAATGATTTTATAGGCTGTTCCTGAGAAAGCACTGCCAGTTTGGACTTAGCCCCCAAAAGAAGATACTATTCTAAAAGTTTTACAAGTCACTTCCAATAATACGTATTGTCCTTCTTTATGAAGGAGGTTTTTCTGATGTAAAATTTACCTTTCCTCTTGTCAAGTTGAACTGATTTAATGTTTGTGACCTTTCTCCAGTGACTGCAGGAGACAATTTTGGTTACTATTTTTTCACTGTGTTTTCGTATCTTGCTAAGTTTGTGGGGTTTTTGGGTTTTTTTTAAGGATATAGTTCAGCTCCTTCAGCTTTTTTATATCTTACACTTATTTTGTTTTGCTGTCATAAAATGTTTTACTCATTTAAAACTTCATGTAACTGTTGTGAGGAACCTAGTTTGAAATACCCTTCCCTCTAGGTTAACGATGAGCTGTTGATTGATACCCTTGGTCATCAGACAGTTGCAAATCCACCTGAGATGTCATCAGATAGACTGCATTTCTTAGTTAAGACAGATATGTCAAAAGCTTTACAGACACAATCATAGAATAGTTTGAGTTGGAAGGGACCTTTAAAAGTTCATCTAGTCCAACCCTCTTTAAAGAGCAGGAGCAGCTTTGACTAGATCAGGTTGCTCAGAGCCCCATCCAACCTGACCATGAACGTTTCCAGGGATGGGACATCTACAATCTGTGTACTGATTCCATCTTATTTATTGGACTGTTAATGATATCAAAGATGAGTTCAGTTTGATGAACTCAAAGATGAGTGAACTTGGAGTTTTTATGATGTGTACTCCTGGCTTTTAAAAAACGAGTGCCTGTGTTCTAAGTTTATTGATTCAAAACACATTCTTAAACAAAGCAAATTGCCTGAAGAGCTTTAATGCATTTACTTCTCATTTCAATCATCCATTTCAGCCTTTGGATTTTGTGAGTACAAAGAGCCAGATTCTACCCTACGAGCACTGAGACTACTCCATGACCTCCAGATTGGAGAGAAGAAGCTGCTGGTCAAAGTTGATGCAAAGACAAAGGCTCAGCTAGATGAATGGAAAGCAAAGAAAAAGGCATCTAATGGGGTATGTATATAATGTGTGATTTGCATTCTTTTCGTAGAATGTCGGTGTAACGTTACTTGCTAGATCAAATTGTGAGCATGTCTCAGTCTCCACTCCTTTCCGTGTCTTTATTCCTTTTAGGATTTTGCCAGAATCACATTAGTGAGTCTGAAGATATGTTGAAAGGCAGAAAAGTGTAAGGCCTTAATTCTATGGTGTTTGAATTTATCTGCAAGCAACAACTACATTTCTAGAATCAATTCTGTAATTCATGATAAAGTGTAGTAATAGGTGCTATATGTTTTGATTCTGTTGCTTCATTTTTGTTTAGAAACTCTTGAAAGTGCTTAAACCCTAGAAGTTACTCTGTCAATCTGTAAGTTGGCTGTCTGAGGGGAATTGAGGTTTCTTTCTCCTCCACTGATAATTTTTTGGAACAAATCAGTGAAAAGGAGAGGAAGTAAATCATTCAGCAGAAGAGACAGGTACCAGGCAGTGGGCCACTTTCAGACATTTGGTAGGTGGGAAAATTGCGTTTGTACTATCCCTTTCTAAAGCTAAGAATCTGTTCCGGAACAATTGCAGATATTTGGTATGTTGAATTCTTATTGAGATGCAAAGACAAGTTTACATTAAAGTTAATGTGTCTGTTTCTTTGCTAAGATAGTGTATTTCACCCCCAATCAAGTTGGGCTTTGTCTCTAACTCCTAAAGTTTTGCATGTGCCTCAAGATATCACTGTATACAATTTTTTTCTGTAAAATCAAAGTGAGAAGAGGCTCTTTTTCAGAAAACTAAAAAAGCTAATCACACTGTAGCAAGTAAATTTTAGGAATTCCACTTTGGAATTTTTCTTAAATGTATGTAGACCTACAGTGAAAACACAGATACTTCTATTTCATTTTACCTAACCGGAAATTAGAGCCATAATGACAACTTGAAGTACTTGAGATGTTTTTGACTGTGTTTGGGATTAAGTGCAATGGCTGAGTAAAGCAGAGTGCTAACTTCGTGGGGTTTGAGTGGAGTACTGTACTAGGTCTTAGCCTAGGTAAGGGCTTCATTGGACTGCCCTTTCATTCCTTACTTCCTTGTTTCATGGTGGCATCACCTGTGATACCGTGCTTCACACCTGATGTTACAAACAAGCTTAAAGTATTTCTGTAGTTCTGCATCTCGCAAGAATTTTGTTTTCTGTGAGCCCCTGTGCGTTACAGTCAGTCTGAGGGGATTGATTGTAATATAGCAGCAGGTACTGCTTGTGGCTTTGGTGAAGGCAACTGTATGAGCCCATTCTCTTGAACTGTAGAATGAGATTAACTCCATGGGCTTTTTTGTGTTTTATTGGATTTGGTTGGTTTTTTGTTCTTTTTCTGTGGTGGTGCAAAGAAAGGCTGTGAATTGCTGAGGAGTATTGATGAAGTGCATTGTAATCAAACTGCTTGCAATTCCTTTCATACCATCATTGGTGTGCTGGTGCCACTTGGATGCAAAAGTTTCAAATTTTCTTAAACATTTTGAATTAAGAAATCAAACGTGAACTGCAACACAATTTCATATAGAGACAGAGACGCCAAGCAAACCTTTATCTAATTAGCTCCTCCCCCTGATCACTTCTTCTCCCTGGATTTCTTCAATTCCACCCTCTGTCACTACCTTCTAGCTCTTTTCAGCTTGCTCCTCCTTGGCCTGGCAGCTTCTTCAGCTCCAACTGAATCCTCCCTTCCCCCTCATTCTTAGCTGCTGCTCCATCAGACCCTTCCCTCCCCCTCACTCCACCCACCACCTATCGTTTGACGGGATACCCAGCTGGATTCTCAGGTGAGATTCCATTTTTCTGAAAGATTCAGGGGATCGAGAGGTGGGCTACCTTGCTCGGTGTGCAGATCATCGTTCTACCCTTTCATGTAATATTTAGTGAAAGGCACTTCTTTGTGTTCCTTTTCTTCCCTATAAGGTTGAAAGGGGCAAAAAGATGAGGAACTGTGAAGTACTTGATCAGCAATAATAAAAAAACCAGTTTGTTGTGCAAGGAATGTTTTCCCTAATGATGTTTCTTTGATATAGTTCTCCCATTTGAAGTTGCAGCTTGGAAATTTTAGGTAGGCATTTGTATTGCATGGCACTTAAGTAGAAGCCTTGGAGGAACTGCTGTTGAAGTGACTTGAAGTTCTGGAACATAAAAGGAAAAACTTTTGACCAAGAGCTGCACTCTACTGATTGCCTTTCTGGGAGCGTGTGGGAGCTCTCTCTTTTCCTGTCTACTGCCCTAATCACCATTTTTCTGTTCTATTTTATTATGTTATTTTATTATACAATCCTACACTAGCTGTCTGCACCCATTCCATAAAACTGCAATAAACTGTGGTATTGCCAGTGTGAAAAGATCTGACTAATACAATGCAGTTGATAACTACTTGTATTTGTAGTTGGTTTGGTTTTCATGTGGTGAGTTGTTTCTTGGTGGTTGTTTTTTTTTTTTTGTATGGGTTTGTTCTTGTTGTTGTTGGGTTTTTTTGTTCGAGGTTTTGCTTTTTTATAGTAAATACTGTAGGGGCATGAATGTGAAGATGAAAGATGAACTTCTGATAAAACCCCTCTTACTCTCAATTTGTTAAGTCCTGTTTCTTTGCCATTTTTCCTTAGAACTCCAGACCAGAGACAACAAATGATGATGATGAAGCACTGGATGAGGAAACAAAGAGAAGAGATCAGATAATTAAAGGGGCCATTGAAGTCTTAATACGAGAATATTCCAGCGAGCTCAATGCCCCCTCCCAGGAATCTGACTCTCACCCCAGGAAGAAGAAAAAGGAAAAGAAGGAGGACGTATGTGTTTTGATTTTGGACAAAACAGATTTTTTTTTTCTTCAACTCACCTTTATATAATGGCCAAACCTTGTGCAAATACTTTAAACCTAAACTTCTGATGAGAAAACAAATCAACAAGCATTGATGACAGCAGCAGTTTCTTTTTTTTTTTTTTT
>WBMY01008978.1:220520-235835 GCA_013397315.1 Donacobius atricapilla
TTGAGCTGAAAGCTAGTCAGTTATAGACACCATCCTGTCAGGATGGTTTAGGCATTTAAGCATGTAAACTTCTTGGAACAACAGATTTGAATCTGGGCGGGACTGAACCAACCTTTCATCCCTCTGAAGGTGGAAATACTGAATTTAGTGCAGTTTAATCTGTATGTGCATATAGGGTTTTTCAGATAAGAACTTAAAAAACAACTGTAAAGAGTTCCTGCATACCATCCACTTCCAGGAGAGGATGCCAGGGCGCTATTGTAATGCCACAAATTTGGAAGTTTTTGACAAAATTCTTCTCTCTGCTTATAGTATGCATTCTTGTAGTGTGCCTTGATCCAACTGGTTGCAGCTGTCTACCCATACGTGGAAGCGCTTCATTAGTTGTGTATGTCCTTGAAGGGATCCTTCAGGGATGAAAGGCATATTGTAATCGTCCTGCCTTACAAAATCACTTTTAAACATGTCTCAATTTGGCTGGATTTGGTCAGCCGGCTTTCTTATCTTGTGCAATGCAAAAAAAAAAAACCAAAAAAAAAACCACCAAAAAAAACCATCCATGTAAAGCAGGAATGAATGTTCTGCTTTAGACCTGCTTCTGTGAATGATCTTTTTATGGATTAAAAGAAAATGGAGAAGGGGGAACAAGGATAAGCAAACTCAGACTTAGCTTTTCCAGCAAAGTTTCTAACCATGGGAAAATGGTCTTTCCCACCTACCATTCTGCACCTTATATGAAAGAGATTGGAAAATTGTTTGACCGAGATTTTTACTGACTTAAGTATTCTGCAAAGTACCTATTCCAAAGCAGTGATGCAGTTTCAAATGCTTATGGAGTTTAAATGTGGTGCAAGAAACATCTCCCTCAGGGAGCAAGTCTGTCTTCCCACAACATTGTTAGTCATGGCCAACCTGAGGTGTAAAAGTGCTGAGCTGAGAATTTGTTTTTCTTTCCTCTCCCTCTCTTTGGGAGAAGATGTTTTCTTTGATGACAATGTGCAACTGAGTCACTGTCTAATGCTATCAGCTGTATTTTTTTTGTTACAAGCACTGTTACAATGTTTATTGTCCTGTGGGTAAATATACATATATATGGCCATGAATAATGCCAGGTAGTTAAACATTGTAAGAGCCCTTTGCAGTCATGAAGAGCTGGGTGCTGAGTACATCCCTGTGACAGTGCGATATTCTCTTAGCTCTGTGTTGTGTAGAGCTTTACTGATCTGAGCTAGTCAAGTAGCCAAACAAGCTCTTCTAAAACACACAGCACTTGTGGGTTGAAATTGCACCCCATCATCCTTCCCATACTGGGAAGGAAGACAAGAAACTTGGAAGTTGCCATCTTTGGCCTGTGTGGATAGAGGTGGGAGTGAAGAGATGGTACTAGCTTGTTGTTCTCTTGTCCATAAAGGAAAGGGGAGAGAAAGACTGTTGAGGGTGGGGGGAAAGGGAAGTTGGATGCAGATGTATTGTGGGGGCGGTGAGGGGGGTGTGGAAGCTCACCAGCTTTGGGGCTGTTGTCCCCTGAAGAGCTTGGTGTGGAGATGACTCCCGCTGGTGTTAGCAGCAGAGGCTGTTAGTTCTTCTGGGTGAAGGCATGACTGCTGTGGGGGAGTTGAAAATGTGTGCGGGGAGCTGAGAGTGAGTGAATTCTGGTTTTCAATTTCAAACACGGGGAACCTCGCTAATTCGCACTAACTATAAGAGCAGGTGCAATCTACCAAATTCTGCGAATTAGCGAGTAAATAAAATCAAGACATACCCACTGCAAATATACTTACTTATTTTGGCAAGTTTAGCTTAGCCTTGTTTCTGATGCTACCATAGCATACTAATATCCTGTAGTACACATGTAATGCAGTGAAGTCTTACTAACATGAGACGTCACTATGTGTTTTTAAGTAGTTCAGCAAAGGGAGAATTAGCGAGGTTCTTCTGTAACTTTGTTGAATCAAAGAAATGAGATCACAGCAATACAATATTGCTTTGTAGTACAAACATACAAAACATTGTTTTTCAGAGTAGTGTGCAATCTATTTTTAAAAAAAAAAATCTCCGTGGATTTTTCCGCAGATTTTCCGCAGATTTCCAGTGGCCCCACTGATACCTTATCCACTCATCACCAAGGTTCGTTTACATTGTAGGCTTTGACAATGACTATGTTTACTGCTAGTTGCCAGATTTGTGACTCTTGTCCATCTGATTTTTTTTTTTTTCCACTCATTAACATCAGACTGTCAGGTTTGGTACTGCAGAAGGACTTTATTTATCTCTTGCAAGACTGGTTGAAAACTTCTAACCTTCAGCTTTTTTCTTGTTCTCCTATGTCTGTACAGATGGCTGTTAATGCTTTTACTCCTGTCCCCCTTGTTTTTTAGGAGGATATAAATGCTATAGAAATGGAGGAAGACAAAAGAGACCTGATATCAAGAGAGATCAGTAAATTCAGAGACACACACAAGGTAGTATTCTTGTTTTTGCGCTTGATACAAATTAGGCTTTTTCAAAATCCAAAAAACCACTATTATAAAATTAAGCAGTACGTTGCAATATCACTTAAAATGATGTTTATATTAGGTTTAATATACATGTAGTTCTTTACAAGTCAGAAAAAGACAGTTGCCACGTTAAAGTGGCCCGTGACATCTTCATGCTAAGATTTGATTGCTACTGAGTATTTTTCAGTCTTCTCACTTCAGCATGAATAAAGGCAGCTTAAGTTGCTACACATACATTAAGTCAAGATATTTGTAAGTGAAGGCTAAAAGGGGCTGCAGTATAAGACATACACTTGAGTGTGTTTCTCTAGGTAGATTTGTAACATTATCCAAGATTTTTGAAGAGATGAAACGTGAATTAAATTAAAGTCTTTTATTTTAATAGTTCTAAGTTAAGAGTGGGGGAAGATTAAAACTAGGTCAGTGGTTACCAGACTTACCAAACTTTAGATGCATGGAAGAACTGTAAATTCCCATAAAGCTAATCTATTCATTGACCCCCACCATTATGATAGAGATCATATGGTGACTAATGCAAGATGAAACTCACAGCTTGGAAAGTAACATGGAATAGGATGTAAGTATGAGTTTCTGTTTTTTATTATACTTATGGATGCCCCCTCAGAAAAATATGCAAAGGGGTAACTGGCTTGGAAATGTTTGTGCACATCAAGTCCCACCCCAGGGTCCCCACTTACAGAAGTTTCCACTAATGCTAGTGCATATGTGAATGTTTCTGCTTTGGAAAGCCATACTTGCGGATCGGAGAGCACAACTATGCATGTGATGTTCTTATTTTAATGTTTAGTTTAAAGTTGGTATTAATTTTTCCCCAACAAGATTGGAGTGGTTCTTGGCCCGGGGAAGTATCAACAAGCTGCTCTTTTGAGCACACTCTCTTCTTTCAAAATACCCCCAAATCAACATTAAAGAAAATGTTGATGATACAGCAAAGTGAAGTGCGCCCGTGTTGTTCAGCTTTACCACATGCAGTCACTGGGGATGGTACCATGTTTTCATGCAACCGTATCGATCTGAACACAGGTGACTACATGTTATTGTATGTACACGTATTCAGTTTTTCTCTTGACTAAAGTTGTTCAAGACAGAAACCTGGGGTCAAAAATCTAGAAAAAGTCATCTGGAGAAGCTCAGCAATTGAATGTGAAACTGGTTAGTGGTGAAACTTCAGTAGAATTATGTTCAATTCCAAGCCCCGAGTTGTCACTGTTACTAAAATACAAACAAGTAATATTTTTTTAAAAATTGCAAACAAAACAAACAAAAAACAAGCTTCACTGTTTCAGAAGCTGTTGGGCATTTCACTGCCCTTGATTTGTATTTGGGGGGGGGCTATTTTGGGCTTCTTAACATTAAAAATCAACTGGAAGTATTCATTGTGTATATTGGATACGTTTAAAAGGGGCTGTTGAATCCTTAGCAGCGGGCTAGTGAGCACAGTGAACCTTTGCATGTTTTTGGTATGAGTTTATAAACAATAACGACAGACTGTCAGGGTATCAGCATTGCAGGGGGCGTCCATTTACAGCACGGACGAGTCTGAAGAGAGCTCAAGGTAAGATTTAAAATTCTTCTACCTGTTCATTTCTGTTCATTGCTTCAGTTTATCTGATACTGTTCCCATCCCATTACCCTGTCAGATCCTTCTGTTTAGGTTTACAGAAGTTGACTGAGGTCAGACTTTGATTACAAAATACACCAGTATATTTTTTCAATTGGATTTTAAGGAAGTGGACTTGGGGAAAGGATTTTAATATACCAAAACTTTTGCATGTGTATTTACACTTCTGTGAATATATTTTTAATAAAAAAAAGAAACCCACTCTCTTGAGAAATCTCACAATAAACGGAGGTTTTGAGAGTGGTGAAAAAGCAGGAGTTCAACTAAAGAAATTTCTATTGGAACCTCTAAGATAACCTGTAAGTATCAACCACTTCAGTATGTAAACTTTCTTTAAAAGTATATGAAATTTGAGGTAAGTTGTTTTTAAAGGTTGATAACCTAGTTTAACATTTGTCCCTACTGAGGTTTTAACACTGTAAAGCTCCTGGATAATACAGTCCTTAGAAATTAGTTTTTGAGCCCAGTGTATATTATAGGATCTAAGTTTTATTTTTTTCACATCAATTTTCTACCAATTCCTACCATTTTTAGTCCCTTTTTCCTTTTGTGATTTCAATGTATCCAACATGGGTTTGCCTGTATTGTGTTATCAATGCAGCATAGTTTCACTGGATACATTAATCACTAGTGAATTAGCTTTATTTCTGTAATCCTTTGTCGGTTCTCTGGTCTCTATGCCTATGGCAGAAGAACACTAATCAGGTAAGATTGCTTTTTAAAGTTGTCTTAAATGCTTTGTTTAAAAGAAAAGAACAAAAAAAAACACAAACCAGAGAAAATGCTGTTTCATTGTTCCAGTTTTTAATTTCATTTCAGTGATGGTAAACGTGGAGCCAAAGGGGATAAACCTGTTTATTCTGCTCAATATTTGTTCAAAAAGTGGTATTCTTGCATCCATCAGGTTGAAATTTGGTATATTTGGTTGTTATTTGGTATATTTGTGAACCGTGTACTTGCTCTTCCTCCCAGAAACATAGCTAATAGGCAAGGTTAATCCAGTGTTGGCGGTCCATGTCCTAGCACAGCATCTGTAAGTTAACACATAACAATTGCTTCCAAGGATGGATTTATCTATCATTCTGTTGATGTATTTTCTATTGTCTTATAGGAATTCTGGTCATAAGAACTGTTTCTATATGAAAAAAGGTGGCAATTTTGTACAATTTTTAGTAAAACTGTAGCAGGTAACCTTTAGTTTCTGTGTTTCAAAAGAGCTATTTCCAACCTTTCTTTAACTGTCTCCATCTTGCAGTGGTGGAAGTTAAGATTCCATTCTGCAGAGTCCAGTCCTTACCAATGAACACTTAGAACTTTTTTAGGGAGGGAAAAGAGGAAAAGTGACAGTTATCTTCACTGTTTAACCACATGCACTGTGTGTAAGTGGATGTATTTCTTTACCCGAGTTTTCATCTAGGATGGTTTTGGTGTGCCAAGACTTTTTGGGAAACAACTCACTGTCCCAGTAAGCATTCCACTGAAATATATTTTCTTAATTGAACAGAGTTAATTTTTTCAGCTGGAGTTCACTTTACTTGTACCCAGCTGGCTTATAGGGCCAGTGGAATTTGAGTCCCACCTGCATCACGACTGGTAGTGCACTCTGAATGTGCAGTTTAGTCAGCTCGTAATACAAGGCCAGCAGCCCTACTCTGCTAAGGTTGGAGATTGCTGGTCTGTGTAGATCTGTGCTTTTGCACGAAACTTAGTCTTGTGATTGCTGCATTTTGATTTCATACTTACAGTTCCAAAAACTACCCACCAAACCCTATTTAATATTTTAAAATTAGTGGCGGTTTTGGTATTTCCATTACCAGCCTTGTGTGTTGCGTCGGGAATATCCAGTTTGTGTAACTACAAAATTAACTATGAAAGTTCTCTTGTTGGTTTTTAGAAACTGGAGGAGGAAAAAGGCAAAAAGGAGAAAGAAAGACAGGAAATTGAAAAAGAACGGAGAGAAAGAGAAAGGGAACGGGAGCGTGAACGAGAAAGGAGGGAGCGTGAAAGAGAGAGGGAACGTGAACGAGAGAAGGAGAAGGAACGGGAGCGTGAACGGGAGCGAGATAGGGACCGTGACCGAACTAAGGACCGAGACAGAGACCGCGAACGAGACAGAGACCGTGACAGAGATCGGGAAAGGAGTTCAGATCGCAACAAGGATCGGAGCAGATCCAGGTAAATGTACTTGAGTTGCTATTTATTTCACTTTTTCTTAGTGCTGGGTACTAAATGCATATGGATCGATAGATCAGCTGCCATTCAAAAGAGAATGATCCTTGTGGAAGATCAGAGTAACAGCAGGAAATCCAAACTGGGAAAATACTTGATTTCCCCCTCAGGACAAGAATATAAAAACTGCAATGTGCACTAAGCAACTCTCCAATTATGACTTAAGCATACTGGTTTAGTCTCAGATATCTCCTGGTTTTCATTATTAGCTTTATTCCTGCTTAAGGTTGTCTTACGGTTGTGGTATTTTTTTAGCTTAAGCAGGTTTTATCATACCCTTTGTTACATGGTGGGTTTCTTGGTTGGATTTTGGGGGGGGTGTTTTTCAGTTAGTTTGGTTTGGGTTTTTTGTTTGGATTGTGAGGTTTTTTTAGTAAAAGCAATGGGATTACTCTTTCAAGCTGTAATTAATCATCATATTCCTGGTGCTGCTTTCACATTAAATCATCTTGTCAGAAGCGTTAAAATTATCTGTAAGCCACATAAACACAAAAGATTTGTCAAGGATGCCTTTTATTTCTGGTGGTTTTGGCTGTGGAGAACTGCTAACACAATCTGATAAGAAATAGCCATATGCTCATGCTTAGTTTCTGTAGCTATTGCTATTTATTGGTCAGTGCTCTAGCAACTACTTTAGTGGGTTTTTGACTACCCATCAGTAAGTACTGATTTTATGCCCATTTCTATAGCGGCTAATCATCCTCTACAGCGGCAGAAGAAAAATAACCTCTAAGATGCTATGAATCATTTGATTGAATGGAGAGGAGGGCTCTGTACTGACCTTTAGAGTTTTTTCTTCCTTCAGAGAAAAAAGTAGAGACCGGGAAAGAGAACGAGAACGCGAGAGGGAACGGGAAAGAGAACGGGAACGGGAAAGAGAACGGGAACGGGAAAGAGAACGGGAAAGAGAGCGGGAAAAGGATAAGAAGAGAGACCGAGAAGAAGATGAAGAAGATGCCTACGAGCGACGAAAACTGGAGAGGAAACTGCGTGAAAAGGAAGCTGCATATCAAGAGGTAGGTTGGAATTTTAAAGGTTCTTTAAATAAAACAGTGTTTCTGAGAGTTGATAACAAGTCCTCTAGTATAAAATACATCATTCTCTTTTTCCTAAAAATGTTTTTAATCCTTTGAGGACATGGGCTGGAGCAGAATATGTAAGTCACTGTCAAAACAGACTTTTTATTTTGATGTTTCAAATTAAAATTATGCACATTTTTTATAGTACAGTTATTTTAAACAACAATCCGAACTAACTTTGAAGTAGTTCTGCTGTTCTTAATGTGCTTGAAGATTGAAGTGTGTTTTCTTCTGTTGCAGCGTCTTAAAAACTGGGAAATCAGAGAACGAAAAAAAAGCCGAGAATATGAAAAGGAGGCTGAGAGGGAAGAAGAAAGAAGACGGGAAATGGTAAGGCTTAAAGTATGACATGTTATTTTCCCTGCCTTGTTCTCTTGTTCCCATTTGGAACGGAATATTCTACTGTTATGTTTGTGGATAGTAATGGAGCTCTCATTTTGTATAAAGTCCACATGGGTTTTTATATAAAAAAAAATCCCCAGTTAATAGAGTTGAAACAGATGTCTAGTAAATGAGAGTACTATTTAGAGTCTGAAAAACAAAACCTAGTAGTTTGGTCTTGTGGAGGCAGAGGAGTGAGAAGTAGGCAGCTGCAAAATAGTGTGCTCTGATCATCACACACTGTTACATCTGTAACTTGCGTCAGATTTTGTGACAAAACCTACTCAGTGCTCTGTGTCATGCAGGTGGAACTAGACCTGTTTTTTTTAGCTTCCAACCTGCTCGTGTGCCCAAATCTTCTATGAGGTATGATACAATATTCTTATAATGTATCTAAACACTTTGTAAACACCTGTCCTTTGTTCATTAGTTGTGAAATAATCACGGTTACCAATGTAACGGTACCAACGCTTGGAAATTTTATTGGAAAAGACATCTTGGGAAGATAGATAATTCTGTAATCTCGTAGTTTTGTGATAAAGCATAAAGAAGTTATTTTAAGTTTCAGGGGTGTTATTTCACTTCATCGTTTCCCAGAGAAGGAGGGAAGATTTTGAGAGAGTAGACGATGGGTTAGGAATTGCTTCTAAACTGTATATGCAAAGGAACACACAGGGGCAAGAGGGTTGTAAAATACATTGATTCATGTGGAATCCGGGTTTTTCTATCTAAATGCATGAGGAGGAAAAAATGTTTGCAATTGACTCAATGATACTTTCCATTCCAAATCCTCCTGCGTGCTGGCTATGGATGGCAGTTGTAGAAAGCAGTGTTTCATTTTGTGCTGAAATTACAACCATAATCATAATTTGTTTCTCGAAGTCATTAGCTCAGAAGTATATCACAGTTGGTTTAAGGATATTGCTGAAATACAGGTTAGAAGGCCCTAATTTAATTTTCCTTAAAGAACTGGAGGTTTTGCCTCTTCATTTTATCAGAGGGGGAGAAAGTGTCTCCTCTCTTTCTCCCTCAGCCCCTACAGTGTTAGGCCTGCACATTAATACCACATAGGTCTGTACATTAGTGTCACGTGGTTTGTATCAGTACCACAACAGGAGAGTGCTTATCCTAGCAGCAGCCATCAGATTTGTTTCTGTGCTTGACTGTCTTAAAAAAGCTCTTGAAACAAAGCAGTACTGATAAAATACACTTAGGCTGCCATGTTAAAATACCCAGTAGCAGACTTAAAGGATTTGGAGTAAAAGAACTTTTGATCCTCTTCATCTGTAATGCAAAACAAAAAAACCTCAATAAATATATATGGGGGTGGGAGTGTATGTGTGTATATATGCAGATCGGTGGACCCTCTGGATGCAATACCAAAACGTTTCCATTTTTTGTTTGAAAAACTCTGTATTTTTAGTTTAAAGCAGAGTAGATTTACAATTAACTTGCTAGTAACAATGATAAATTTTAAACTCTTGGAAAAGAAACCAGAAATCACTATTTAAGTCACAATTCCTTGCAGGCAAAAGAAGCCAAACGGCTGAAGGAATTCTTAGAAGATTATGATGATGACAGAGATGATCCAAAATACTATAGGTATGTCTTTGTATTCCTAACAACAAAATCTCCATTGTTCATTTTAACACAGTTGTGGGGTTTGTAGGCAGAGGCTTATGGTGTCGTTGTTCCACACACACTTTGGTGAGAAGGCATGAACTGTTTATTATGAAAATCTGACTCCACTTTTATAGTATTTCTACAAAAGGCCAGAGACTGGGGGAGAAGGTTGACACCTCTCCCCATCCCATTGGTCAAGACAACTGTCCATCAGCTGTCCATATCTCTAAGAACAGGAATGAAAACTACCTTGAATTAAGGAAAACATTGCTTTTATTTATAACACCTGTCTGTGAGAAAAAACCTAAGAACTATGAACTGTGAGACACAAACAGAAGGCTGAAAAATCAGGGCAACATTATGGAGTTTATATTTGACTGGTAATGTGGCAATGTTAGGGTTATAATTACCTCATTTTTTTAGTGTTACTTCATAAGTGACAGAGGGAGAAGGGAAACTCCTTACTTGTACTGATTAATGCTTGGGAGTAACTGCCCATTCCTGTCACTTTACTTTCATGAGGCAGGGCAGAGGTCAGTGTGTTGTCAAAACAAGGTGCAGGGAGAAGGAAACAAGCATGCCTCTAAGTAATTCACTGGAAAGAAGCTGTAAATAATATGAAAAACAAGCTTGTTAATGTAAACAATTGGGAACATCCTTCAGCACGGGACTAATTAACATTTGTGTAAAACTAATTTAGGAGAAGTGGTTCTTGTCAAAAACCTATAAAACTTGATTCTTTCTCTAAAGAGATCAGCAGCCACATTCTCTAGTTCTGTTCAATGTTATGGGATAGATTCTGTACATTAAGGTTGAGAACTGGTATCTTAAGATTCTTCTGTTACAAAACAGAGGATGCCAGATGTTCTTATGAATCTTATTTTCATTTCATGGGAGTTATATCTGTATGAAGTTTTTCTTGTACTGTGGTACAAGCCCCTCATTGAAATGTTTTCTCAGTAAAAAGTATGTGTCTTTTGTAGGGGTAGTGCTCTTCAGAAGAGGCTACGAGACAGGGAGAAAGAGATGGAAGCAGATGAACGAGATAGGAAAAGGGAAAAGGAAGAATTAGAGGAAATTAGGCAGCGTCTTCTGGCTGAAGGACATCCAGATCCAGATGCAGAGCTCCAGAGGGTGAGTTGCAGTTGGTCTGACGGGAAAATAAGTCCTTTGTATTCTGTTTGTATTGAGCAAAATTGTGTAAGAGAACTGATAGTTACTATTTTCTCTGTTCACTTTTTCTTACAAAGAAGTCCAGATAGGCAGTAAGAACATTGGAAACAAAAAAGCTTTCCAGATCAACATCCAGATTTGATGGAGTTTGAAAACAAATTTGAATTAATTGTATTCCTTACAAGAATGCCAGGAGTTACATGTGTTTTTCTTGACTAACAGTCTTCTAAAGAGGAGGATCTTTAGATTCTTTTCAAACAGTACTAGTTTTGAGAGAGCATCTATTTTTGCTAATTGTCTGTTTCACTGCAGATGGAGCAGGAGGCTGAGCGGCGTAGGCAGCCACAAATAAAACAAGAGCCGGAATCTGAGGAGGAAGAGGAAGACAAGGCAGAAAAAGAAGAAAAAAGAGAAGAGCCAGAGGAAGAGGAAGAGGAGCCTGAACAAAAGCCCTGCCTTAAACCAACTTTACGACCCATCAGTTCTGCTCCATCTGTGTCTTCTGCTAGTGGAAATGCAACTCCTAACACACCTGGTGATGAATCTCCCTGTGGCATTATTATCCCTCATGAAAATTCACCTGAACAACAGCAACTGGAGGAGCATCGACCCAAAATAGGACTCAGCCTCAAATTGGGCAAGTTTATGTTTTATTTCAATCTTCCATATGGGATCAAAATAAAAATTGCCAAGCTAAGTAGTCATATGGTTTTCCAAATGTGTTGTATGGTTTGATGTACTTACATCAAGTAGTTGTTATCCAAGTGCTGTGCTTGAGTTGACCTATCCAGAAGATACTTTCTATAGAGCTTTCTTCATCCAAAACTTTGAGGGCAAAAAAGAAAGGAAGTTTATGCTAATTTTTGTAGGAGTGTTCTAAGCTGGGATCGGTTATTTTCACATGCTTTTTCTTAATCTGTAAATATCTCTTTCAAAACTCATTGCTGCTTTTCATTGGTGTAAGGATACATTAAATATAAGACCTAGGTAGTTCTTAGGTTTACTGAAGACCCGTTTAAAGAAAAAAAAAAAAAAAGAAAAATAGATATTTTTCATTCTTTTAGAGTATCACAATGAACTGATGACTGCTGTGAGTGAAATTTGAGCCTAGAGTTCCTTAGTACTTTAGCAATTTCCTGCTGTTTTAAAAAAGTCAGTTCTGAGCAGCAGAACTAAGAACATTTGTATCCCAGAAGGGTTGCATATTTATTATTTACTATTTTGATTAAATTATGCCAGGCTGCACTTGGAGCTCACACTGTGTTATATCTTGAACGATGAGAGATTGTATGGTATTAGGCTGATGAACACTTTTCATATGCATTGCAACCTTTCACTTCTGTGCTCTTCCTTTGCTAAAGTTGGGGCTCAACTGTAGTCTTCCCTCAGAGAGTGAATTGATTTCAGGGCAGAGGAGGAAGACTATTTTTCAAATGGGTTAGAGTCTTCAACAAACTCCATTAAAGATCTTCACCTCTTTTGCCACTTTTGTAACAGAGTTTGAGAGATTAAAAGCCAGTGCCAGGCATTGACATACATTTATGTAGCATACAAACCAGTATTCCTCAAGTAATGGGGGAAGAGCAAACTAGTTTCAGTTGCAGTTGATGAGTATGTCACTCTGCCTTTTGGGTTGTAGGTGCCTGCAACAGCCCTAATCAGCCCAATGCTGTAAAAAGGAAGAAACTTGCTGTGGATAGTGTTTTCAATAAATTTGATGATGAAGACAGCGACGATGTACCCCGGAAAAGGAAACTTGTTCCCCTGGATTATGGAGAAGAAGATAAAAGCAATATCAAAGGCAGTGTCAATACAGAAGAAAAGCGCAAACACATTAAGAGTCTCATTGAGAAGATTCCCACAGCAAAACCAGAGCTCTTTGCCTATCCTCTTGATTGGTCAATTGTGGATTCAGTAAGTTGATTCATTTAATGCTTTTAAGAAAGGCTTAATTTTTCCTAGTAAACATTATAATTGAATAGAAAAACAAGGTTACTAGGACTGTCGCTGTTGGACACGAAATCAGACCCCATTACTCCAGAATTTGTCAGAAGGCTAAGGACTGAGTTTATTAAAAATTTGACCTCTTTATATACTAGGTCGCTAGAGCTACACTGATAAGTGTTAGAAGTAATACCCATTCAATCACATTGGCCAACACAGAGAGACATCAAATGGTCTCCACCTCCAAAGAAGAATGAAAACAAGATAGAGTTAGCAAAAACATCCTCTCTGTTTACAGAAAGTTCTGTAGAACTGAGTTTTAGAAATCAAAACATCTCAGGCTGAAAAACCATGGCTACACTAAAACCCCAGTGGATTGAGCATCATCATCAAGTGGAGTCAAATTTGAGTACTCTATTTATTGTTTATACATAATCCTTACGTTGAAATATGCCTGCTTATTTTAGTTTGGTCTCTCTCGAATTGCCACTATGAATTTTCAAGCAGTTTTATGGAAGGAGGAAGAAAGATGCTGTAAAAACATGTTTGAGTGGCTCTCAAAAATACTTGTAAGATGCCAAATCTCTAATGGCTATATCACTGATGGCAAAATGTATCTTCTGCCAAATGGCTGTTTGAGTCTTCTAGATGCCTATTGGGCAATTGTTGAAACAGAGTGAGGTTTAAGGTAACTACCCATTTTGGTTTTGTGGTTTTTTTTCCAGACACTAATGGAACGTCGAATTAGACCATGGATCAACAAGAAAATAATAGAATATATTGGTGAAGAAGAAGCCACACTAGTTGACTTTGTTTGCTCCAAGGTTCGTATCTTCTGTATTCTCTGTGAAGTTGGGGGTTTGCTCCCTATTTAAACTGCAACAGTGACTCCTGCACTTGTTTTATAATGGCTTGTCTTGGTTTATCTTGGGACTACCCCATGGGAGGCAAAGCAAGTCCTGAGAGTTTTGTGACACAATTGATTAGCAGACAGTCAAAAGCAGAAGTTGAATATATGCCATGCTTACATTATATATGTGTATATATAAATAAATGGAGCTCCATGGTATTGAAAGACAGCTTACTTGGTTCTGGAAAAAAAAATTACATACTTAACAGGTAGATGAGAAATCCAATTATGAGGAGTGATATAGGGAGAATGTTGCCTTTGTCTTCCATTAGGAGCTTATCATTGAAGGAAGGGAAGCTTTTTCCTTAAATTAAGAAAACGTAATTGGAGATGTAAGACTAGCCAGCAGATACAGGACCTGTGAATCTCTGGAACTTCCTGGAACTTGTTCCTCAGTAACTGGCCATAAAC
Source organism: Donacobius atricapilla (assembly GCA_013397315.1). Lineage (NCBI taxonomy): Eukaryota > Metazoa > Chordata > Aves > Passeriformes > Mimidae > Donacobius > Donacobius atricapilla. The sequence continues at coordinate 234,411 of WBMY01008978.1, forward strand.
TAGTACTCACTATGATGGATTCTGGTGCAGTATAATACTAACTTTTGCCATGGCTGTTACTGGAACCTGATGAACTGAAAATACTTCTTGCTCATGCAAAGCTTTCAGAATTCCTTGGACATAACTAGATTTTTTCTAAAAATGTGTATAGGGTTTATTCTAAGTTTTCAGTCTAAAAACATTTTTTTCTTTCAGGTTATGGCTCACAGCTCACCTCAGAGCATACTGGATGATGTTGCCATGGTAAGCAGAAATTCTGTAACTGATACACCTTCTACATATTACTGAAGCTGAAAGTCAATTATGCAAAATAGCAAGAGTCCCTAAGAGAAAACACATGTTAGATATGATTAAGCACATCATGCTAACACAGGCATTATTTTGCAGTTACAGCACCCAGGTACAAATTACTGACCCCTCTTCAGAATTTCTTAATATTCAGAAATGTGGAACAAAAATTTTTGTCCCTAAGAGTAGATGTCAAAATCAACAATAACAGAACTGTGTCAGAAGTCAAAACTTTTATTCCTTCTGTTCTTATGAATAGATTTTTTAGTGGTTTAGTGGGTCTTTGCCTAATCAATGAGCAAAGGGTGATTTTCTGTAGAAGAGTAAAGACTCTTTCTTGCCTAGTTTTGGAAGAGAGAGACTTTATGAAATAATGCTACTGTTCCACCGTGTTTTCATACACTGAAAGGTGAATAAAAACTAATGGTCCACTCTCTTCCTGTAAGGAAACTTAGAGGCAAAGTTGGTAGTTGCACATGCCTAGTGCAAGATAGTAGATTGTTTTTGGTGTGGCTAGTAGGTTACTTCAGAGAGATGCTGCGGACACCAGAAGTTTGTACACATTCAAGAAAAGCCTAGATAATAAGTTCAGGGAAGAAATATCCATTGAGGGTTTATTTAATGAATATCCAAGGAAGTTCCAAATGAAAATGAGCAGAGATTAGGAGTTAAGGGAAAATACCACGTGTGAATGTCTTGTTCTTACATTGTTTCTAAGCCTGCCATTTCTCTGCCTCTTCCCAAACCGTTTTTGGATACTAGTTCACTGGTGCTTCTACCTCTAAGTGCACAACAGCTGCACTATACAAGTGTGCAGTTGGAGCCAGGCCAAGTCACTGGTGCTGGACAGACAAACTCGCCAGAGTTTGATTTGGTCCCTCTCTCAGAGGCTTGTATGATGCTATATCTGTTTTGTCATTCTGATGATCTACAATTAGTCTTAATAACTGGAATGCGTAACCTAAAAGTAATCTGTAAAATGTGTATTTCCTGCAGGTACTAGATGAAGAAGCTGAAGTTTTCATAGTCAAAATGTGGAGGTTGTTGATATACGAGACAGAAGCAAAGAAGATTGGCCTAGTGAAATAAAGCACTCTCCTTGCTTCTAGGGTTCCATTTCAATTTTGGGCTTTCCCC
>WBMY01008978.1:235848-313672 GCA_013397315.1 Donacobius atricapilla
ACTTTGAATTCTCTCTGTTCTCAGAGACTTGAGACCTGTATTTTTTTATGTAGAAAATGTGAATTTTTTTGTCCTCTGCTCTGAGGCCCCTTTTACCCTTCTCAATTAGTTAACAAATCCTGCATTGGTTCTCTTTATAATACACAAGGTACAATTACCGGTATGTTTTATAAGCTGCAGCTACTGTACATGCTCTTTGGTAATTTTGTTATGTTACCTGATTCTTGTAAATATTCAGAAAAAAAGAAAAAATCCTTGTTTTGCAAAACATTTGCACTTAATGTGGAACCATATCAGTTACAGATGAAGACAAAGGATTTTACTGCAAGTTTATCAGTGTTTTTTTGGGAGCATACATCCCCTTTTTTATTTAAGGATGATCAAAATACGATTCAAAAATACGTGTCTTGAGCTGTTTTCGCAGAACAGCTTTGTGTGTTCATTTGATCTCTTCATCTGACTGGAAAAGGAGTTCCTTCAAACTTCTCTTTCTAATGTGAACCAGTAGTAATCTTGGTACTTTGTTGCCCATTAAGAATTACTGATGAAGCTGGGATCCTAATCTCTTGCAGATGCTCTGCTTCTTTCCCAGAAAGTGCAAATCACAAGAAGTTTACTTGCTCAGTTAAAACAAGAGCAGGACCTAAATTCACCAAATGATAGCTGATAGTTTTTGGTTTTTTCTTCTGATCAATTTCATTCTAGCCCTTACCTACTATCCCTTCTGTCTCCAAAAAATCAGATGGCTTTTTTAAAAAGAAATTATTTTTTAAAACTTTTTTTTTTTAGTATTTAGAAACAAACAAAAAGCCCTGTTTGGATGTAACTGTCTCTTATAAAAGAAAACAAAACAACCATGAAAACTAAACCATATGTTTTCAAACAAAGCTGAAATCTTGTTTTTATCCATACTGTTAAACTAGCCCTGACTTTTGTTTTCTACTGTACACAGTCTGTTGTCCACAAAAAGGGGGTAATATTTTCCTGCCTTGTTTGTATGTTTTTTTATGAATAGACTGATATGGTATAAATGATGACATGTACTGTAAACTGCATTTTTTTTATTTCATACCTGGGTAAGAAGTCAAATCTATAATGTGCTGTGAGCTGTTTTGATTGCAGGAGGACTATGTTCCAGGGAGCAAACGATCTCAAAATTATTTTTAATTTCTGAAACACAATTCTTAAGAGCAAACAAATTAAGCAAAAGTGTTCCAGTATCTCTATATTGTATTTAACTGAAGGATACAGGTTGACCTGTTCAGAAAACATAACTGTGACCTTGGGTTACTAGTTCTTTGTATCTGGAGAGGACACTTGAAAACACTGTTCTTAACAAATGGGATCGTGTAAAGGTTCCACCATGTAAATATTTCAGATATTAAAAATGTATATATTTGATTTAAGGGTTGATATTCTTTTGTAGTCTTATGCAGCATGCAATTGTATTTAACACTGCTTACTGAATCCAGTGTTCCCAAATTAGGGGTGGGGTTTTTTTAAAACTACCTCCTGCTTATATCAGGTGACTAAAAGCCTGCAAATTTTCATGTGATCCCAGTAGGTTCATTCCCATCCCTGTGATACTACACTACACACTACAAATGTTCTTTTTTAACTTGAAGTTTCACACTGAGATGTTACTTTCCGGTTGTACTTGAGTTTGTCTGAGAATGTTTTGGTTTGCATGCTTACATGTTGCAATCTTCCTATTTTTGTCTGCAACTTGATGATTGCAACCCTAAGAAATAACTTCCCTGTTCTCCCTATACAGTTCTGCATCAACCATTTACCACAAAGCTTTCAAATTCTAAATAAATTCAAGGCTTACTCTGTTTGTAGCAAATACAGGGAAGAGGGAGAATGAGCTTCACGAGTGCCTTTTGACCTGGTAAATAGCATTCTCTCTCATTAGTAGTAGTTAAACGCGACAAATGTGACAAATGCATTGTAATGCCACTGTGTGACAGGTTGCCCAACATCCTCATAGATTCTTCAGAGAAAGCTCAAGTTGTGAAACTTCAGTTTATTTCTGCCCTAAACTAAAGCTGTGTGTGCAATGGATATGAGCTTGTACTCTTCCTAAGGAGACTGTAGGTGCCTGGATGAGAAAGACACGTAAACTGAGGCTGGAGTGTTAAATGTCTAGGTAAATAAGGATGTAGAATCATTGTGACATCATAAAAAAATCAGTTTTGTGGAAGTTCAGATTTTCTTCAGTAGTGGAAGAAGAAAGGAATGTTCACTAGATGAACTCTGGCTTATCAGCTTTTCCCCTTTCAGAATGCAAGTATAAAGTCACTTCTACTTTTACCTCTTACTCCAAGTTTTATTATGTCTCAGTGATACTGTATTTTGTGTCAGTGACGCTGGAGAGTAGAACACAAGTTATATACTGATGAGGTTCCTAGTATGTTTGTTAACTTTCAACATGCACTAACAATTACTTCAAGATAAATGTGGAAAATCTGGCGTAGAAAAAGCCTTTTTTTTGCGAATATAACACTTCACTGTCTGGATGTGTGATTTAATACACACTCCATGTGTTGTATTAGTGAATGCACAGATCAAGAGTATGCTCAGAATGAGATACATGAGTAAAGTAGGGATGTTGCTACCAGGTACTCAGTGCATCATGCCATAGTACAACCCATACTGTGAGAGAAAGTTACTCCAAAAGTTCCACACACTGTGTAATGAAAAAATACTAGTATTTACGTAACAGAACTGGATGTACTTGTTTATCTGGACCTTCCTGTGGAATAAGGCTTTGACACTTGACATAATTCATGCTCTTATTCTCCTGAAAATCATTTTGTCTAACGGCCATTCAGTGTTTGGAGTATGTGAGTACAAAATCAAAATTTATCATTTTTCTTCATCAGTATGCACTGAAAAGAAATGGGAAACAAGAAGCAAGTAAGATCCATTATCAAGAATGGTATATTTTTATATTATCTTTTAAGTAGGTGAGAGTCTTTTTTTGTTCTTAGAGTATTTAACCTGCCCACCTGCTGATTTGGTCTTTCTAATCTTGGCTGCTATCTTCATTCTCTAAGCAGGAACCTGTACTAAAACGAATGATCTAGCTAGATGGACATGGCTCTAAATCTGGGCAGGGGAAAGGCCCTGAACAGCCAGTTTAGCTTCTTACTGAATTCCTGTGTCTTACTACTAATGCTTGCTTATTACTGAGAGGGAATTAGACCTTTCATGTTCCTATTAAACAGGATTGCTAGATAGCTGCTTGCAAGAGTAGTATTTTGGAAAGTGGATGCACTAAAAACTGCAAGCTGTTGGGTTTTGTATTACAATTTGGTCACACTTTTTCGTATTCTATACATTATCCGGTGTAGGAACATTTGAGTACAGAATTAAAAATTAGTATACAGTCATGCAGGTGTGAGCAGTATAAGGTATTGTTTCATAGACATTTCATCATGGATCAAACTGATACTAATAATAGAAAATAGTTTGGTACAGCTGTATGTCTCTGTGTGTTGTTTTCCCCTTTTAAATTACAAGTAGTTTTATTTGGTTAATGGTTAAACATCACTTTCAGACTAAAAATGGCTTCTTTTTAATGCATTTCATATGCCTGTAAACTACTGAAAGTCAGTATTTGTGTTGAAATGTTCACATCAAACCATTTAGGTGCAATAGTTCCGTCCCACTTAATTTTACCATAGATTTTCCTGCAGTGCCGTCAAATACTGAAATACAACGTGGTTTTAAACATGTAGAATTGCATGTTTAAATCCGCTCAGATTTTACATTTTTTATATCAAGAGTGGTTATATGTATCACAGCAGTTGCTGTATGTTACTAGCCCAATTGATTATGCATTTGAAAAGGAATTGTGGGTGATACTTCAAATATGGATAGCAAGGTAAGTTTCAAATTTGGAATTGATTTTTTCTTTGTTTTTTCCACAAACCAGTCGCAGCTCTACTTAGAGGCTTCTTGAAAAGATTCCATGTTGACTTTTAATGCTGTTTTTGTTTTGAAATATAAATATCCCTTCAGTTACTTTCCTAATGCCTTTTGTGTGGGACCATTTTAGAACAGAGTTACTGGCATACATATAACTTGTATCCAAGAGAGCTGAAAAAGTGTATTTTCTCATAAAACCTCTCTCTCTGGTATTAGGTTAAAAAGGTCAAGCTAGGTTTTGAATTACTAAAATATGAATAACGGTCTAATACCGCTATCCAACTGGACGGACAAAGACTCTAACTGCTAAGTTAGAAAGTGTATGTTTATTATAACGGCCGGGCAGCGCGTGGGATAGCTCCCTAATGCCCACTGCGAAGTTTACAGGTGATTACAAAGCCTTTTATTTACAAAAGTGTTGAATATACAAAATACAAATGCATATTCATACTCTTGTCACCTCCTCTTCTCCGCTTCGTATGCTAATTGGCAAGAAGGCCATTAAGCATGCGTGNCCCCGCCCGCGTGCCTTGGTCCCGGCACTGCTGAGGGCGGCACAGGCGGGGTCGGGGCGCGGCCTGAGCCGCAGCCTGAGCGCCGCGGAGGCCTCCCGGGGGCTGGGGCCGCAGTGCCTCGGCTGCGGAGAGGCTGCTCGGGCCCCGGGCTGGGCTGAGGGCGGCAGCCGCTGCTTGCTGCTCGCTGGAGGGAGAAAGCCCGGGTGAACCGCGCCGCGTCTGTCCCATCGGTACCCGCTTTGCTTTCTTCTCTGCGAGGAGCTTACTTGCCTGTCACTTCTGTTTATTAGGCTAAATGTAAGCGCATGACAGCGACACTTGTAACTCCTGCTGTTCTGACCTAGGAAAGCCAGAGGAAGCAAGGAAGAACTTTTTTAGACAGGCTATTTTAACATTAACAGCTGCATTAGGGAAAAAAAGATGTCTTGGTGAGTCCCTTTTCAGGTAAAACAAGCAAAGTTTTCGTTTGGGTCTGTTTATGCACAGTTCATTTAAAGATTTCATTCAGTCGTAGATACGTTTCAAAGACAGATTTTATTTATTTAGAAATATAAAATAAAGTTGTTCGGGAAGATGTCCTGAATCCATTTTCTGAGCTCTTGAATTTTCAAAAGAAATTGTTTTAACGAGCCATAAATTTTGAGGGGTGTCATTCAAACTTTGGTGCAACTCTTCCATCAGTTACTCCTCCCTGTCTTCTGATTCTCTCTGTCAGTAGCTGCAGGTTTTTTTTGTTTGGTGGATTTGTGGTGACGTTCTTTACCAGTCTGTAAGTAGGATTTTGTGGTTGAAGTTTCATTTTCGTTTTCTCTCCAGTAATTTAATTAGAATTTTAACATGCTGCTACGAGAAAAATCTCATTCTGATAGTCCACATCTGGATGAAAATTTTCAACTTTTTCTATTGTGGTTGCCCTGACACTGAGAATTACTACCAAAAGCAGCCTTAAAACAACCTGGTTTTTATTCTGTAGCCCAACCAAAGAATTAGAGTAAAATTTTAAAAGTAAGAGCAATGTAATTAATATTTATTTTCATCTAATCTTACATTTAAGTAATATTTTAAATTAGATGTGCCTTATTTTTACTGGTAAATGTGGAAGGGAGCTGTTCTAGTGAATACTACGTACACTTTCTTTTTCCAGTTTGCATGCTCCCAGTAGACTTTTTAAATTGGTTTTGCTTTCTATTGGCTCTTCACTAAGTTGGTGCTGAAGTTAGTAAGCGCTGTGCCCTTGTCCTGTTAGATACATATTTATTCATAAATAGAGAAACAGCTTCTGTTCTGTTTATGAAAATAGGCTTAGCTCTCTCTTTAAGTAAGATGCTGTCTTGCAGCACTTCTGTCTTGGCGCTGCCAAAAGCAAGAGGCTTTGCTTTATGATGTCTTCTTTTATAAGAGTTTTTCAAGATCTCTCAATACATTAGCTGCGTATACTGAAGCAGCAGAAAAATATTCTTTTTTTCTTTTCCTGGATTTTTTTTCTTCCACTTTAGTGAGTAAAATTACTGTAAAGAGTTCTGATGAGCGCTGGAATTCACACAAGGTAGGAGCAAGAACCACTTGGGAGGGACTGGCACTCCACCCTTGAGGTGTATTCATTATTTATTTGTATGTGGCCCAGCCTGTGATTTATCTAGGCCTGCTCATTGTGTGTTAAAATGCTGGGGTTGTTTCCTGAAATTTAGTTAGGTTGGCCGAACTTCCTCTTTCCCCTATATTGCTATATCCTCTTTTGTTACGGATCATATAGTTGACATCGGACAATTTTGTCATCTGACTTTCTTATGAAAGAACATATAAAGCTGTTACATACATGTGGCATGTTTATGTAGATGTAGCTGGTACATGTAGGGAACTGAATACATTTTAGTTCTTGAGGCTCAGCTGAATTACTGCCTTGTGTAGCACTAGGTCACTCTTACAGCATCACAGTGTTAAGGATATGTCAGGATTTTAAATAATCAAGTGTAGCTCAGTCATCCTTGAAAATTACCGTTACATTTATCAGCAATCCAAAACAGAACAACTGGGAGCAATTGTACTCTGCTGAGATAAAACGTGGAAGTTGTGCTCTGAGCAAGTGTGGAATACTTCTCATTTATTGCACAAGAAGGAATGGAGAACTGCTTGACTTATTAGTTTGTTGCTGACTGATTTCTGTAGCTGATGAACTAATTTGATAACACTTAGAGGCTCTTATTGTTGTGCTGGATAATCTCTATTACGACCTCTTAGTAGATGTGATCTAGTTTGGTATCACAGTTAGATACAGAATGGTTGTTTTTGGTATATGTGAACTCCAGAAACTGGAGTAGGGAGGGGAGGGAAAACCTGGTCAAGAACAAAGGCTTTTTACACATGTCTTTCCTTTCAGCATCCCAAGAAGAAAGGTCCATTTTGTGTGGAAATAAGTGATTCCCAGAGGACTGTCCCAATGACAGAGCTGTCTGCGCATTTACCCCAGTTTCAGCATGGGCAGCTGACAGAAAACTTCCCTGATACCCACCTCAGCAACACTGTATGTAACAAACAATTTTAGTAGCGGTAGCAATTAAGTGGGGATGAATAGTTTGTTTGGATTCATTTTATCTTTCTGAACTGTTGTGGTGATAAGCCAAAAGAAATGTGTTGCAAAACATCTGATATTCTAAACTCATTTTTATGTACAGATAAGACTTCCTGCAGTTTAAAGTTGTGTTAGTGTGACCAAGCCATCCAGGGGAAAAAAAAATGGGTCAAACACTCTGGTATCAAACACTGACATTTACAGTATTCAGTGAGCTCTCTTGATCTGCCTGGCTGTGGTCTGCTTGGTTCACAGGTTTCTCAGTCACTGTGTTAATTTTAGGCTAGGTAGAGCTTGAAGCCTGGGTTTTGTTGTTGCTGTTGCTGGAGGACTGTTCCTATGCAAGAAGAACAGCTCTGTCTTACTTGTGAATAATTCTCAAGGTGCTCTCGTGGTTCGTGAGGTTTTAGGGGAGGCAGAACTCAAAACCTGAAGTTTTACATGATTGCTTTGAAAGACCTAAGCACATACTTGCTGCTAAAACTATACCACTGTAGCGATGTATTTTGGAAAAATCAGGTTTAGATGATCTACTTGGGCGTGGTGCTCCAGCTCTTAGACTTGTCACACTGTTCTTTTTCCTGCTATAGCTCTTGAATATCAGGTTTCCTTGTGGCGGGGAAATGTGGGCTGGGCCACTTGTAGACGTGTCTATAGCAGTTATTCAAGAGAATATTCTGGTTCCTGCTTCAACTCTTCTATACAATCAGCAGTTTAAATAGAATTTTGAAAAATCCTCAGATAAGCATCATGCTATATCAATAAAAATATAAGACATTTGAAAAATTAGAACAGAAAAGTGGGATCTTTCCTACTGTATCCTTTCTCCTTTTCCGTCAGAGGGAATGAAAAAGGTTTCCTTTCCTCTTGGACAGGGGAGAGATTAATTTTTATTGAACGCTTCTGCCAGATTAAAAAGGCGGAGCTCAATGATAAAACATGGGCTCACTGTCCTTACAGATGACTTAGTGATGGTCCTTACCAGCAAAAGGTTCAGTGTTCTTCTCACTAACAGATTGTACTGATTACTAACTTCTACTTGTGCTTTTCCTTTCCATATTTAAGTAACTGTGGTTTTGATACTAAGTTAAAATGATGTTTCTCCCCTTTGCACATCTACTTTGTTTTTGTACACACCTACAAGTGTTCTTTCCTGCTTAAGTGTACTAACTTACTGTCTGTGTCTAACAAGTCAGCATGTGAAATCCTTAAGTGCTATAATCTGCCATCTCTTCTTCTAGTCACACACAGAGTTCAACCCAGTCTTCAATATCGGCCCCTGCATAATGACCTTCTAACATCAGTGGTGTTATGTGAGAACTGATGAAGTCCATGCCCCCTGTTAGGCGTGGTGGTCTGCTCCTGATGGATAAATCTAGATTTAATAGCTAAAAACTCATTGTCAAATATGCTGTGTTTTAATCTCTTGGTTCAGGTGCATTGGTCTGGGTTTACTATTAACTATTTTCCTGATAGGGAAAGAAGCCGCTGTCATTTGCTTTTGATATTGTTTATTCGCCTGAAAGCGCGTAGTTCATAACTCACGTTTGCTTACGGTGTTACAACAGGTGTTACTGACTTTTTAGCTTCAGAGTTTTCACTTTTAACTATGTCTGAGGAAAGTGAAGAGTCTGTTCCTTTGCTTCCACTTCAGCAAGAGTCCATGGCCTCTGCTCTGTTTAATACTGATCAGGTAGGATATAACTGCACTTTGTTCTTTTAAGCAGTGGGGCACGCGCATGTCACATTTAGCTACACTTTAGTAGCCTGAAAGGACAACTTATTTTCTACCTTTAGGTGCAAATGGGAGAATAACTTGTGTAACTCTTGATGTAGATCTGGTTTTCATGCACTGTGTTTTAGTATGTAAAGGCCTTTTTTGATTGCATCTTTGTTTGTAACTAGAGAAGGGAGTAAAATGGACACACATTTGTCTAATTTCTTCAGTTTTTCTCTTTGTGTTTGATATAACAGGTTTTTGTAGTGGTGTGCTAGTTGATCAGGCTATTCCTTTGGATGTTTTTGTGTTTGCTCTGCGAAGCTGTAGATTTTTAATTTATTTCAAAATATTTCTGTTCCAGAAATGGGGTAAGTGGTCCCTCATGCAAGACTGTTATTACAGCAGAGAAAAAGCGACACATTCAGCAAGTGTGCAGAAACCTAAGTACTTCAATCTGCTCTGCTTGTGCACAGTTCCAAGGCTCTGTTCATCTCCAGTGTTTTGTTATGTATGATCATCTTAGGCAGTTTATTTAGATGGTTACATTTATCTTTGTCTTGTTTTAGACCAAGATAAATGGAGTGTCTTACTATCAAAGTGAAAAATGTTACATTTCTGCTATAATCTGTACAGAAATAAGTTTAGTTGTAGCCAGCATTTCAGATTAATGAAAGAGGATCTCTTTATTTGCATTGTCCCATATTCCCACTTCTGTCTGACTTTGAATAATTGTATGTGAGGACTTTATGTAAAATGCCAAGTGATTTATAATAAATTTTTCATTTAGTAGGAAATTATTTTGAACCCAGCATCTTTTTCGGTACATATGTCAAGTTACTGGTACTAAATTCAAACTAAGGTTAAAACCATGTTGTGTTCTAGTTTTAATTGCCTAATTTAAGCAATTTTGGTTTGGGGTTTTTTCTCCTCTTACATTCCATTTTCTTATTAAAAAATGAAACAGATTTTCTTAGAGAACAGATCTTAAAACCCTGCTGAGCTTGATCCTGAGGACACCTCAAAATGGGAGGAATAGGCAGATGATTTCCTGGATATTGTTACTTTGTACTGCTTTGTAAAAGCAAATGTTTCATGAGGTGGGGAAGTTGTAAAGCTTCAACCAGGGCTTTTGCAGTGTCACTATTTACAGTTCAAAGTCCAGGGACTTGCATTCCTTAATCACTTAAATGCTTTTAAAAACTCCACTCTTGAGTTTCTGAGCCTGTACTTATCATCTCCTTTCTGAGGGTGGGGCTGGGAAAGTTCTGTAGAGAGGTTCTCTAAAATTGTTATTTATTTATCAAAAAACTACAGTGAATTAATGAGACTCAAGTCAACAGTTATGTTTGGAAATGCTATTGAGATCAGGTAATTGGACTTTAACATGGCACATTTAAGGAAAAAAACTACTTGAGTAGGAATACTTAAGGAAAAAATCATTAGGTTATTTCCAGTTCCCTGTCTTATGTCCAGATCAATTTTATGAAAACTGAGTGATATTTTAAAAGGTATTGCCAAAGATGTAATCCTTCAATTTACTGTACATTTTAATCTAATGCTGCTTTAGTGCACTTAGTAAACAGAACTGTTCTGCAGGAAGTAATTGAGAAGAAATGAGATTAATTTTGTAAGGAATCAAAAATATTTATGTTTTATCTCCTGTATTAAACCTCTTGAATTTGAACAGTACAGCACTGATTTTGGACACGGTAATGCACTAAGAAAATGAGTGGTCTGTATCGACTGTCACCTTTTAGTGCTTGTTTAGAGTGTCTGGTAATGGTTTTATTTCTTTGTAGTCTAGAAAAGGTGAAGCATAGATCACTCCTCTGTTGTGTTCTCTGTATGTGCACACAACATATAAAAAGGTGAATGCCCCCTGCTCATGGTGCTTCTTGAAGAGGGCGCAAAAGATTTGTGACACCAGGAGCCTGGAGTGCAGGCCTGATCCTTTACTGATAGGTGATGTTCCCAGTTTGTGCTTTTGCTTCCAGTGGAAGTTTACCACTGTCTTGGTATTGAATTATACACTTGATGTTTCATGTATTACACCCTTCATGTTTCATGTTAGGAAGGACAGGAAGCCCTTTCATATTTGTGATCAGAGTGGTAGAATTTCTTCAGTATCAGTGAAAGGATGTGGCAGTAGTTTCCTTGGGAAAGAAGAAAATTTTCATGCTTAACTTACTGCACTGAAACTTAGGGATCAAACAGCAGTCTGAAGACTGAGAATTAACTGAGTGTGATCACCATTTCTGTGTCGTTCTTACTAAAAATGTGAGAACACCATACCTCATGAAAATCCATTTTAATATATATTCTACTTAGTATGCAGTAAAGGAAGTAGGCATTTTCTTGGGATTATCATGGAGAGGGGATCCTAAACATCTGTTTGACATTATTCTTAAGGGTCAATACAGTTCATTCTTGTCACGTTACAGGCATTCTACTGCCATGCATCCTTTTACCAGCTGTAGTTTGAACCAAGGGAAAAAATGCCTTTATTCATCTTTTGAAATTCTGTTTAAAGGAAAGGTGACACAGGCTCTTAGATCAACCAGCCTACTTTTGGCTGTTGGAATTTTTTATGTAAATGTTTCTAACATGACCCTATGCTCCCATTCTTTTAATAACTGTGATGCAGTTAATTACTACTCTTTAAATCCCTGCTGTGGCAAGTGATGTTGGCAGTAAATACTATCTTACGTGTTTCTTCCTCAGGATCATCTTTAGCCTAATGTACCAGCACATGTTTGTGGAGAGTTGCTGAGGAAACTGGTTTTTATGTATTGCAGAATGACAACAGTGAAAGACGTCGCCATGATAATAGTGAGCGCAGAAGAAATGACAACGTCGAGTCTGAGACTAATGGGCAACCACAGAACAATGTTCAGCAGGTGGTGGAGCAAGATGAGGAAGAAGATGAAGAGCTAACACTGAAATATGGGGCAAAACATGTGATTATGCTGTTTGTGCCTGTCACGCTTTGCATGGTGGTTGTTGTTGCAACTATCAAGTCTGTCAGCTTTTATACACGCAAGGATGGACAGCTGTATGTATCAGTATTTTCCCCTGTCTTTTTAGTGGACTTAGATAATTTTCTCTAAACTCCCAATTCCTTTGGGGTCTGGTTCAAGCAGTGAACTTCCTCTTGCCTCCATTTTCCCCTTCTCCAGTCCAGAGATAGTTTTGGTTTTTTTCTTCCAGAAACCAGACTCCTCTCTTCGTGGTTCTGTTGACATTTGTTGTTTGTCTGGTGACCAGTGGGGATAATATCTTGGTTGTTACTGCTTGATTAAAATCCTAGTCCTCATTTTAATACTTTATCATACTGCATGGTATTTATAAAATAAACTCCATCCTGAGCCAAAGCCATTTCACTTGTAGTGTGCTAGAATAAGAGAGTTTTGGAAAAGGACCAAAACTACTAGTGTAAATGAAATAACATATATGCCATGTCCTGATTTTCCATGCTGTTTGATAAAGAAATTCAAATGCAACCTCCAAGAGGTTCACTTCTGGTGAAGTTATAGAAACTTTGTGGCAGATGTTTCTGTAGAAGTTTCTGGGATTTTGGTAAAATTTTAATGTTGCCAAAAAAACCCCAATTCCAATGAAAGCTGATTTGAGAGAAAGGGGGTAAGGGAAGAATACTGAGCCTATCAGAAACTGCAGCAAGTCATAGAATCACAGAATGTTGAGGAGTTGGAATAGACCTTAAAGATCAGTCTAAATGTTCCACTGTGAAAACATTTAGCCAATATGATTCAAAGTGTGTTTGGCTTTGAAATGTTCGTATAATATAATTGTCATTAAATGTTTCAGTTAAACACAAAGTTATTCTTCATTTGTGAAGCTGTTGATCAAAGAATTTTTTTTTTGAGATTTTATTTATAAGTGTTTTCTCCCTGTCTTGCCTTCCCACCCCACAATGAAGTAGTTGCCCCAGGAGATTGTGTTTCTTTAGGAAAGAGTGAGTTGAGCCCATACGTTATTATGTTGAAATCACAGGAGAGCCTTTCATGGTTAATCTGTAGGTGAAATTCCAACTACACTGGCCAGCATGAGTGAGCAGTGACACAGAGCATGGGAGTAGCCATATCAAACTGCAGGCAGCTGTGGGCTTTTATCTGCTTTACAAAGCAGAAAACAGAAGTAATCTAAGAATGTAGGAAAGGCAAGTCTTCTAAAGAATTCAAGTTTGCCTAATATGATACTATGCCACCTTTCAAGTTTTGCCTTAGTAGAAAATAGATGTGCTTTTACAGCTCTGAATTGAAAGATTACTGCAGTTTTGTTTGATGTTGGCCTCACATACCAGGAACATTGTGCATTCAGTGTCATTTCAGTTGACTTTTTGTTTTTGTAGCATCTACACTCCTTTCACAGAAGAGACAGAGACAGTAGGACAGAGAGCCCTGAATTCTATTCTTAACGCAGCCATCATGATCAGCGTTATCATTGTCATGACCATCCTCCTGGTTGTGCTTTACAAATATAGGTGCTACAAGGTAAGTAGTTGTGCTACTTTTTTTATTAGTACAGAGTACTTAGAGAATGGAACAAAATGAAGGCTTATCAAGGATGAGTGAGTGAAAGTAGCAGAATTGGTGATTTAATTCACTGTTTCAGTTTTGTGGCTTCTGTTCATTTGGCACAAAGCAGGGCAAAGGCCCAGTGCTATCACTGCCATCTGTTCTGTCAGTTAGAAATAGGGTGACATTGCTTTCAATTCTTTTGAAATGTTCATGCACTGAAATCCTTCTGTGATCAAGAAATACAAAGGACAGACTTGGCCCTATTTTGAGGGCTCCCCTCTCCCAGCGTATCATTGGCACTGATGTCTCCCATCAGTGTGTGTGGCTGTACACACCAGGCAGTATTCGTATGGCCCACAGAGTCTCTAAGGCTCTTTGTGAAAGGCTTCAGCCATGTAATGATGTAATCTAGGCAAGTCCAGGCTTAGCATAATTAATTGCAGTGCCACCTGCATGGGAGGAGTTGTCCATGAAAATTCCTGGTTTGTTTTGGTCTTAATGATCTGTTTCACAAGGCTTAGCCTAATAAAACTTCTCAGTATGCAGCCAGGACCTTGAATCTGTTTCACAGTTGTACAACACATGGTGGGATTCAAAGGTTTGCTTCATTTCATTTTGTTTTCAAGAGGGAACAGTGGTTTTGGTCTTCGTGTCTGTGGATGAAACCCCTTTACAAATTATCTGTGGAGTGACAGGGGAAATTATTTTTGCCTGACTCTACATACATCATGAAATACTGAATTTTAACATATGGACCTTCACTTATATCATAGTGTGGTGTTACATCTGAACTGACAAACTGTTCTTGTTAAACTGGCAATTCTCTTCATTCTAATGAAGTCAAATAACTACTGTGCTTTAACTAGGTTCCTTAGGAGCCACTTGGTTCTCCTCTGGTGCTGAAGGCAACAACTAGTTTTTACTGAGCTTTTCACATTTCTGGTTTCCTTCTTTACCTTTTAAAGCACAGCATATTTTCCTTACAAAAATAATTGTTCTACTAAAATTTAGAATTATTAGATACCAGAAATTTCTTGTGGTTATATTTTATGCTAATTACAATAAATAATTAAATTATTTTTAAATTTCCCATCAAGAGTATTCCTATGCTGCTATATCAGAATGCTGTGAAATGTGGCTACCTGTCAACTGAGTTCTATTTTACATGCAGGTCTATATGTAGATTGTAGTCCAGATTATGGGGAATGGAATTTATCATAAAACAACATTTGGTCTTCATCTGGTGATAATTTGTGTGTCCTAACATGATTTTTATCTGAAAACTCTTTTGAAGAAAGGAAATGCTACTTCAGCTTCACCATTGTTATTTTCTAGTGGTTGTCTTGTACATGACATGTTAAGCATGATCCTGATTCTAGCTCCTCAATCTAACCAGAAACAGCATCTTGGAAGGGGATTATTTGATTTTCTTTTCAATTTATTATTCTCTGCATTCTTTGCTGTTTGAGTCTGCTGAACCAAAGTCTGACTGCTGTAGCTCATTTCAATTCTCTGCTTCCTGCAGCCCATCCTTAATTTTTATTCAAGTTATAGCAGATAAAGCCAAATTTGTACAAGCACTCAATTAGCATCAAAGTTGTTGTTAAATGAAGAATGAAAATTCTTTAATGAGAAGGGAAAAAGCCTGTTGTGATACCCTGCTAGGAAAACAGCAAGCAAAACTTACAGGAAGTACTTTGGAAAAATCACATGTAAGAAAAGAGACCGGTGATCTGGGAAATGCTGTAGTAAATGAGGTACATACTGAGAATAAAGCAAACATCTGTGTGTAAAATGCCAACTTAGGTCAACTCTTGAAACTCCCACCTCTAGTTCTGTTGACAGTAGTTATGCAAGGTGTGTGTAGAAGTTTGCTGGACTATGGCCTTGGTGTCTGACACCATCAGCATTCACTATTTTTTTAGGATGAAACATTACTCTTCACTTTATTTTCTTAAGTGATAGGAGTTTAAGGACTTATAATATAAATACAAGAACTACAGGTATAAGTCATGAGACAGCTTTCTTTGCAGTTTCCTTAAAGTAGTTTCAACAAATTTTACAGAGGAATAAAGTTTCTCTTGTTAAGCTTTACAAGTTGTTGGAAATGCTGGTTCCCCTTCAGTCAGTACATACCAATATTCACCTTTGGAAAGATTCTTTCTCCCACTTGCTGTGAGTGGTGACAATTTGAAATACTGAAACAGATACTTTGGTAGTTTTCCTGCAGCATCTTTACAGGTACCATGCTTATTGCATGTGAGAATTTCTTAAGTCTTTTTGACAGCATACTAGCAAAAGCCAGTCTGTTAGATTAGAAAGTTAAATGACTGGTTTTATTAGGTTAAAAGTTAAATTTGAACCTCTTTTGAGAAGCAGTGTGAAGGAGGAGAGTGAATGTTTCAAAAATGGCCAAAAATTTTAAAAATGCATATGAAAAATTTAGCATTAGACTCAGTGTACTAAATTTACTAACTGTAATGGCTGGATTCTTAATTTGTCAGAAAGTCCTGGTTGCATCATGTTAGTGTGATTCCTTTAGTCTTTGTGCATATGCACTTTACTTTTAAGTTAGCTTTTGCTAAACATTTTAAGAACATAAGATGCACTCTACTACATTTTTAAGAAGAGGACAAAGAGATAACACAGTTTTTTAACAGCTTCTGAATACTTTATTCTGGTGTACGTATATAACAAATGTAGCCAGTTAATTTTGCACTGACTGTGTCTGTCCAAAGCAGGATTCCTTACGTAGCTTTGGTTTCTAGACTATTTCTTCTGACGGGTTCTCTACTTGTAATACTGAGTCAGGTTTTATAAAAGAGATTCTGTGCTGGGACTTTAACACATGTTCAGTTTACGTTAAAGAGTTGTTAAGAGATTACTGGAGTTAAAGGGGTCTTCTTTTTTTTTTCACTTTGCACAAGAAATACTAGAAGAGTGTGCTTCTGTCAGTGCAAAGTCTAAGTGCCTGTCATTTCCAGGTTTAAATCTTTGAGTGTCTGCTGAGTACAGCACTGAACTGTTCTTTATTGACTTGTTGGGCATGTAATTCTGCTCTCATATTTAAATTAGGGATTATGTCTATAGATGACTGATAGAGAATATAGAAGTCTTTATATAGTCATTAATTGATGGTCTTTCAACAGATAAGGACTGAAGGTTTTTCTGTGTTCCAGTATTTAATTCTATAACTGCATTCTGAAAATTATTTGAAATCACAGCAGCACAAAAGTGAATCATGTTTTCCATCTGTGTTCACGCTGGATGATTCTGCTATGTTATAATACCCCTAGTATCAAAATGATTAAAAATATGCAAATGGTAGTTTTCAACAGAGCTAAAGAACATATACTGAAAGTTCACAAAGCACTTAAAATTTGTAAATGTAAAGTGAAATACGCCAATGTGCAAAGAATAAACATGAGTGTAACATCAACCAAAGAGAGAGAAATCTGAAATCATTTTCTTGTTTTAAACAAAAGGAAAAATAACCTTAAAAGCATTTTAATAGATGCTAAATTTAAAATAACAAGTCTGAAAACATCTGTATTGATATCTCCTTCTCCAGGTGATCCATGGTTGGCTTATCATTTCTTCTCTTTTGCTGCTTTTCTTTTTCTCATTCATCTACCTGGGGTAAGTGAACTAAACCATTAATACGCTATTTTTCTTGGATCACTTAGTGTATGTATTTATTTTAGAACTGGGCCTTGAATCTTAAGAGGATTGACAGTGATTAAGCTATTGCAATAAAATTCTTAGTTTTATATAGGTTGATAGAGTACACATAGAGAATGATTTATGGGTTTGTAGTGCATCTGATTAGGTACAGAAGCTAATATGTGCCTAATCCAGCACATACATCACCAGAATAATCATATCTTGCTTATCAGAGTATCTTGGGAGGAGCTTGTTCTGCTGGCATGTCTTCTGATAACTTATTTTTTCATTGACGTATGACTCAAGGGCAGGTGTTTATGTCATGGCTTTGATTGTTAGCGGTATATGCAAAGGCTGTTCGTGTGGAAGTGGTGGAAAAGAGTCAGCTGAAAAGAATGTACTGTCTCACCAAAATGCATTCAGCGCTTTTCTTGACAAATTTGGAAGCATGCCCTTGTCCAGACATCAAGAAAATACTCAGTATTGTCTAAAATGAGCAGTTTCCTGAGGGTTTGTAACTAGAGTTATGTCATAAAATTATTATACTCTATATGTTTTTACGCCACTTGACGACAAACACTTGTCTTTGAAAAAGCTTGTTTAATTTGGTGTCTGGAAGGAGAATGTGGTCTTCCCCTCAGTCACTGATTTTTGCTAAAAGTGATCTGTGATGTCTTTTGTGGTCAGGAGCTTCTTTAACACTAACAATGGCTTTTGAAATACAAGGCAATTCCTTCATTTGTCCCTCCTGCCTTACCGCAGTGCTGACCTCCTTTTGCCAGAGGTTCAGAGAGTGAGGGAGTTTGTACACCAATTACACACGATGACAGTAAGGGACAGCCTGTTAACACTGTGCATCTCAAAGGACAACTGACAGCTGCAGAAGGCAGGTTTCCTGGAGGAAAGTATTATGCAAATTGTAAGGTTCTTAGTGGCCTGATAAGTTGGGAGCAGCGGATTCTGCAAAATGCCATCACAAACATTTCTTCCCTGAGCCAGCAGAATTCACCTGTGACTTGGTGATGACATTTGTCTGTTTTGATTTTACATATTGAGATTCTTAATTCATTTATAGTATTTGGTGTGACAAGGGACATGGTTCATCCAAAAATAAAGCTTTTTACTTCAGTGTTTATGGAGAATAATAGAGTAAACATGTATCTTTGAAGTTATCAAGGCGTTCCACAGGCAGCATGTAAGTAGAGAGAGATCTTTGCATGCCTTTAAGGAACCTCACAAGTTCTGATTATTCTGATTTTAAAAGTTGTGAGCAAAATCAAAATGACTGGTTTTGCCGTAATGTCCTTTCCTGTCAGTTTCTGCTGTGATTGAGAAGGAAATAGAACATTAAGGAAAATTTTCAAAAAAGCAAAGGAGTTGGTGTGAAGCAAACACTGGCGAAATTAATCCTGTTGTGAAGAGTAGTTAAGTACTAACTGGAGAAAGAATTTTACATTTATGCCACTACACTGAATATGAAAATTTTTAAAAGGATATTCCGAAGTTTGTATCTGTAATTTGTTTCCATTGTTTCAAGCTTAATGAAGTCTGTATTATTTTCCTTTTTTTAGCGAAGTTTTTAAGACATATAATGTTGCGATGGACTACATTACAGTGGCACTCATGATCTGGAACTTCGGTGTTGTGGGAATGATTTGTATCCATTGGAAGGGTCCTCTTCGGCTCCAGCAGGCGTATCTCATTATGATAAGCGCTCTCATGGCCTTGGTGTTCATCAAATACCTTCCTGAATGGACTGCATGGCTTATCCTGGCTGTCATTTCAGTGTATGGTAAGTTTGGGAGCAAGGCACAGTAACAGGTCCTGTGGTGGGAATTTCTTTTATTCCCTGACTTTTCCACGTCTGACTAGACCTTAAAAAATAAGTGTGTATTTGTGTATGTATGTATCATCCAAAGTAGCAGATAAGGTGATTACAGACTTCATAAATAAGATCATGATCCTAAACTGAGATAAGTTCCCTGCAGCTGAGGGCTTTGTATTACAGTATGATCCCGCCTTCCTTCATGTTTCCTGGACTCTCTAGATTCTCTGGGGAGGAGAACTGAGAGAGGAGATGAGAGAGACCCATTGTGATCTTTTTTATGAAGGTGGAGAACTTCCAGCTTTTCATTTGCCCCAAGAACCTTTGGAAACCCTTTTTCATTCAGAATTAAGGAGCTGCTTGTTTCCATACAGTCTCATACGAATATAGAGCTGCCCAACCTGTGACTTGTTCAAATTTGTGGACATAGAAACAACAACCTGATCCATACCTGATAACATAGTGAGAAAGAAGAAAGGATGGATTAAGAGCAGTTTGTGTTGTTCAAAGCCATTTTGTATTTAGCAGGATATGGTTGTGATATCTGTTTTGCTGGCTTTTTCTTTTTGCTATTCATTATAGTTGTTGCATACTGCTCTTTTTCAGAATGATGACTGAGAGAAACCTAGATGTAGTTTTTCCATAAAGCTTTAGGGGGCACTGAGCACTTGGTAAAAGGATCACTGTATCCTAAATACTGATTTAATTCCAGGCAAGACTAAAATTCAGTTACTTAGACATAATTAAAACATTTCAGCTAAATGAAGATGTGCTCTTAATTTAAAATTTTTGGAAGCATGTAAGTGTGCTGAATGTGTGCTCTCCAAGTCACTGATCATGATAAAGACTGAGAATCTGTCCAGATGTAAGTGCAGGGGTTGATAAGATTTGATTAGCTCTTATACATCAGTGTACTCCTTAAGTGTCCTCTTTCTTCAGGAAGAGGAAAATTGTCCCTTGTGTGTATGCTCATGGACCACAAAGCACATTAGGAAAAACTTCCCATCCCCCAGCCCCATTTCCGCTCTTCATACAACTGGAACAAATCTGGGTGCTCCGAGCATTCAGCCTTTTTTCAGTGTCAGCAAAACGAAATTACTTGAGATCAACTTCCAAGACCATGATGGAGTTGCTTTGAGTACAGAAGATGTAAGTTTGCAAAGCCTGTGACCCCACACCGAGAATCCTTTGCTTGAGTGGGACCAGCAGTGGTGCCAGAACAGTTGGCTCAGGTGCAGAAGGCCTGCTCTGAGCAGCACACAGCTCCTGGCAAATCAGCTGTTCCTTTCAGGGTCAGATTTAGTTTCAAATTAATTTAAAGACATATGGTGAGTGGACAAGGGCAAAAGGCAGTAGGAATGTTAGAGCTCTCTATCCCAATATGCCTGCTTCACAGGAATTAAGTAAGCCTCACCTGTTTGTCGTAAAAATTCTTCTAGCATTAAACTTAGGTTACAAAAAGCTTTCTTAATAAAAGGCAAGCTTGGGGATTTCCAAGATGGTAGTTGAAGAGTAGCTTTCTTGAATTATTCACAGGTCAACATATAGGCACAGGTACGTTTTCCGTTGCATAATATCTTAATTGAGGAATATAATGTTTTAAAATGTGTATGCGTATTACAGTAATATGTAGAATAGGCTGCATAACTGAGAATATTAGAAAGCATTGCTGTAGGATACTGAACTGTGGCCAGTGGCTGTCTTCAAAATCTGTATTCAGGGTGCATTTTCTTACTTCAGGTCTCTCCAAGTGTTATAGAAAAAACCGTAACTATGTCTGAGAGATGTAAGATCTGTTTGCTCTTCCTTTCAGATTTGGTTGCTGTCCTGTGTCCTAAAGGTCCTCTTCGCATGTTAGTTGAAACAGCTCAAGAGAGAAATGAAACTCTCTTTCCAGCACTTATTTACTCCTGTAAGTACATTTTGTTAAATTCTTTAAGCTTGCAATCACCCAGTCATCTGAAGCAAGCTTCTCATTTTTCTGGGTTTTAATAAGATGCTTTTCAGCTGAGTTCTTGATCTGTTCACTTGGGCCTCAGTTTTCTGAGGCCCCAGTGAACAGATTCTCAGTTTCAATGTTGACTGAAAAATGTGGAACATCATCTGACAGACATTTCAAGATAAGAACCAGCATGTTTTGTTCCAAAATACAGACAGGAAGAATGGTAACAGACTTTGTTTTGGATAAAGTACTATATCCTTGGGCTGTGAATTAAGCCTGTTCAAAGGGAGCAATTGTTTCCAGAAAATATTTACCAGCCTTCAGTCTTTAAATAACCTGTGTCTTAGTATAAGAAATGTGAGAAATTACTAGAAAGAGGCTTGTTTGTGTGACTGTTTTCTCAATAGCTTGTCCTTTTTAGTAAATTGTTTCTCCCTGCAGTGGTGAAAAAGAACCTGTTGAATTAAACTTGCTGTTGTGACCTGTGTATCAATTAGTACATAATTCCACTGTTTCTGAAGTTCCATGTTGCTAGTCGTAGTCACGTGGCTTACAGTGGAAGAGGCTAATCATAAATCATTATGCTGCTGGTGCTCCAGACAGGCCTGTATTTGGAAGCAGGAAGTGTGCTGTAGACTGGCCACTTCAGGGACAAGCTTACAGTGGAGAAGAGGGATGACTTTCTTTATCTGTCACTGGTTCTTTATCTGTCACACTTGCAGAGCATCAGTAAAATGTGGCATAGCTGCCTGTTACTCGGTTTTGTGAGAGGAGAGGTTAACACTGAGTACTTGAATTAAAATATACCTTTTCTATGTAGCAACATTTGGCTACCTCCAGACTGGAGAACTTTTTGTGATGGTGAAGGTGGAGAACTATTAACTTTGTTGTAGATACTGCCTCTGAATTGACGTAACTCCATAACAGTGTTTAGAGACCTTTTTACTTGCAGATAAAAGAATTGATAAATGAAAAAAAAGTAAAGAAATTGTTGATTTTCAGAGTGAGCCTCATATGTAGAAGTAAGTGGTCTGGCAACAGCTGTTGCCGTTTGGTTTTTTTTTTAATCTAGTAGAAATAAAATTTTATTCACTGGTTTCTGTAAATATGTTGTTGCTGGTACTGGCTGTGTTCCAGATATGATTGTGCTTTAATGAGAGTAAAATTGCCTGTTGGAAAAGATAGTTGTATCAAAAAAACCCCATGAAAAATGAGAAATAATGGTTTGATGCTAACACTATCTCAGAATTTCATACATCTGAAGATACAATTAGCTATGCTGTTGTGGTTTAGATTTTTTTTTTTTGATAGCAACAATGATATGGCTTGTGAACATGGCTGAGGAAGATCCAGAAGCCCAACGGAAATCCAAAAATTCCAGTTACGAGAAACAAGGTGAGCTTTGCTTTGACAAACCTTTGTCAGTTTATTGGAATACATATTTATGGATACTTCTCTTTTAGTTCTTTAAGAGTCCTGGGTTCTGTAGAAGCGTGAAAGCATGGAGGCCTAATTAAGAATGATAAATCTGTCAAGACTTGAAAAATTGTTTACTTATTGTGTAGTTAATGTTCTTGCATTCATTTTTCTGGAATCTGGGATGTTGGTGTTGAAATGACTATTAACTATAAAACTATTAACTGAGCTTAACTGCTTGTCAAACTGGGATGAAATAATATAATACCAACTCATTTATGTTTGTAATAGACAGAAATATGCCTAGCCCTTTTGACTATGCCGTGTTTAAAACATGGAGTTTGTTTATTTGTATGTGTTACTAAAGCAGAGTGCAGTTTCTGAATTTAGAATGCTTGAAGGCATCCATGTATACGTAACTTTCAGTGAAGTTTCCTGTTTTACTGGAAAATTAGGCTGTCAGTGTCAACTGAAGAAGCTAATTAAATATTAGCTGAGAGTTTATTCCTTAAATTGTGGTCTTTGTTAGGTCACCACAGAATTTCCACTTTCATGTGGATGTACTCCTGAATACTAGGACTTGAGTGCAAAATGTAGGTGCTGTGACTGCAGAGTGTACATTGACTCCTGATTAAGTAAATATTAAAATCCTACGTGAGGATGTCTTGTGACTGTGTGTGCCAGTGTTAGATGGTGCTAAGTATTATGGAATACCTCTTTCTATCTTGTTCTTCTATGATCTTATATGTGGAGAGACTTTCATGTTTTTGAAAGCACATTTTTGAAGGAGTTTTAAATGCCTTTCTTCCTTTGAGCTCCGGCAAGCCGGACACAGAATGAAGATGCTGAAGCAGATGATGGTGGCTTTAGTCAGGAATGGCAGCAACAAAGGGACAACAGAATAGGACCCATTGAATCAACACCTGAATCACGTGCTGCTGTGCAAGCTCTACCCAGTAACTCTCAAACAAGTGAAGACCCTGAAGAACGTGAGTATGGACTACTGTGTCTGAAAAGCTTGCTAAATCTGCAGCTAGTCAGTCAGGCGTCCTGAGTGCACAGATGCAGGTTCTGTGAGCTATTAGCAAGCTGAAGAGATGCTCTTGCTCCTGGTGAATACTGACATGCCTCATAGGAATAATGGTGTTGCTTTTTGGGAGCATTTCGCTTTGTTGCAGGAGTGAATAATATTGGCCAAATTGCTCTTTGGTTTGATACACACAATCAAAAGTTTTGTTGCACAAGCTGTTTTCAGACCATTACATGGTCAGTTGCATTAGCCTTTGTCTTTTTCATGGAGTGTTCTCCTGTGTATCACCTCTTTTGGATTTTAGGCCCTGTAAATGGAGTCATTACCAGTTTTTTTAATGCATTAAGATGAAATTGCTGTAATCCACTTGGTAGGAAGCAATGTTCAAAACCTGATTGGAGACTGAAATGAATGCTGAATGCAATGGGCTTGCATAGTTTTCTCCAGCATCTTGCTAGGGTGAAATATCTTTGGAGGGTGTATAATATCAGTACTCAGATACCAGGTTTAACAGACTCATAATTTCCAGTTGGAGTTCAAGCTGCTATTAGACTTGCAAAGCTCTAAATAAATTAGGGTGTGCCTGTCTAATAAACTGCTCTCCCCATGTGATGCTGCCATATTTTAGCAGCTGCTGCTGCTTCCTCTGATTATCAGGTGCTCCTCTGTTTAAAAATATAGAGACTTCTACTTTAAGAACAGCTTTAAAATTTACTTGGTCTCAAAAAGTCCAAATTCAGCATGCTGCAAATCCTTTTTCATTTCCAGAGCTTAAAAAAATAATATTAAGATGCAAAATTTTTAGCAAAACAGCTATTTCAGTTAATTTTTTAACTAAAACTCTCACCTGGCCAAACTAATAATTTTCTCCTTCCTGTATTCCTGCAGTGAGTAGTAATGATCCAGTCAGACTTGTCAGCCAGAATTGGTTGACAAGTCTGGAGCATCCAAGGTCTGTTTCAGCAGTTAAAGGGTGTTTTAGTGCTTAAGAGCTTGTCATGAATGCATTGTTCTAGGCATTTTATTGGAGGCCTGTTGAAAGAGAGTAGGTTTGCCTTTTTTCTTTTATGCATTTTCTCCCACTTTTTCCTTTCCCCTCTCTCCTCACCTTCATAATTAATCAGAAATCTTACCTATGTTTTGATGTTCTTAGTTCCTCTTGGAACTCGAAAGTGAGTGTTGAGCTGGACTGTAGTGAGGTGGGAAAGTAATCAATAGGCCAAATTAAAACAGCTGGTCACCTGATGCTGGCCTTTCTTAATATCTGGGACTAAAAGCTCAGAAAGTGAACTGGCATTCAGGAAATCTTACAATGCTTGCAGAAATAATTGAGTGTTGTGCTTCCAGAGTTGTTGCTAAGGTGGTAATTACTATACAAAAGAATAAGAGAGAATGAATTCTCCTAAATCTCACATCTTGGACTAAGTATGTTGAAATTTTGCCTCTGTGATGTGCTCTATACTTACACACAAGTGCTTTTAAGAACTACCTGTATGAGAATTCTATAGAAAAATTGGGAAGGCAGTGGAATATTTTGCAGTGTATAAGTTTCTAACTGGCAAATAATACATCATCTGCAAGGGATTTATTCCCCCCCNCCCCAGCCAGTTTAAAGGAATTGTTCTTCAGTATTCTGTTGAATATGACAAGGCAACCAAAAGTGGACACCTCTCCACAAATAAAATTACAGATATCTCAGTTTGTATATACTGCATTTATATGCCCAGGAAAATAGGAGTATAGGCAATTTCTTATTAAAAGGTGAATTAATTGAGTAGTGTAGTGTTTCCAAGCCATCTTGTTTCACAGGAGTTTATCACTTGATTCCGGAGTGGTACTAATTCTGAAAATAAAATATATATTTTTAGCACGTCTTGTTAATAGTTAATGTAAATATGTATTATTCTTCAATAATTACTGATATGTAATATTAGGAGACTGATACTTAATGCTGCCATATGTTCACTTTGCAGGAGGAGTAAAGCTTGGTTTAGGAGACTTCATTTTCTACAGTGTCCTCGTTGGCAAAGCCTCTGCAACAGCAAGTGGGGACTGGAATACAACTTTAGCATGTTTTGTAGCCATATTAATTGTGAGTATAATGCAAAATTATAATAGGGATAGTTCCTAATGTTCATCAAGGACAAACTTGTAACTGCTGCATTTTGTCTTTGATCTTGTTTATTGGGTGGCCAGACTGAAAACGGGTGAGGACTTTAACTGTGATTTTCACTGGCTGTACATCTGTCACCAAAGCCTTTAGTTTAGGAAGGCATAAAACATAATCTGGAGAATATTTATACATATGTATTTTTTATTATAACCTTTTGATTGTCAGAGTTCCCTAACTTCTCCCTGGTTTTTGTGTTTTGTTTTTTTTTCTTTCTCCTCAGGGTCTGTGCCTTACACTTCTGCTTCTTGCCATCTTT
Organism: Donacobius atricapilla; assembly: GCA_013397315.1. Classification (NCBI taxonomy): domain Eukaryota; kingdom Metazoa; phylum Chordata; class Aves; order Passeriformes; family Mimidae; genus Donacobius; species Donacobius atricapilla. Next base: position 261,429 of record WBMY01008978.1, read on the forward strand.
AAGAAGGCCTTACCAGCTCTTCCAATCTCCATAACCTTTGGGCTAGTTTTTTACTTTGCTACAGATAACTTGGTGCAACCCTTTATGGACCAGCTAGCATTCCATCAGTTTTATATCTAGCAGAGATGATGCTGAAATGGATATTTGTAGCAAATCTGGGAGGAGGAAAAATGGTTTTTTTTCCCTCAGTTCTCAAGCGAGACTGAAGTCAAATACTCAGGATTCCAAGGCGGAATCATTACAACTTCCTCCGATGGTGGTTTTTGGTTTGCTTTTTTTCCTGAGACAACTGCTGCACTGGGCACCATATGAGTTTTCCTGTGTGAAAGTGGCTTCCTCCTGATGGCCAGTCTAAGCCAGGTGCTGTTATATCAGAGATCATCTGATATACATATCTCTGGTAAGGACCACCTGTGTGAAAATTGCTAATGCTTCCACCAGCAATGTGATCTCTTACCACAGGCTGATTGTGTTCACAGCGCTAAGGGTGCTGCGGACTTCCTTGATGTTAACACAGGAAGCTGACAAATCACGTGGAACTTGTCCCTGTAACTGCTTGAAGAGAGAGAGCCCAATCTGGACTTCTTCAGCAGTGATACTTTGACAGTGGAGTCCTGCCTGTGTAACAGGAAAGGACTTCATATCAATTCGACAAAGGGAGAAAGTACTGTCACTCTAAGAGTGCTCCACGACTTCATAGCCTCTGTGCCTGAGTGTGTTTGGTTTAGTAAATTTAAAAGCTTTTTTTTTTTTTTTTCCCCTACACTGGAACTAGAGCCTCTTCTCAGTTGTAATACTTTGTATTCTCTAGCATGGAGTGCACCTTCTGTACACCACTTCCAGTTTATGTAGCTGGTTAGACTTGGACTGAATTATTTGGCAGTAGAGGACCGTAAGGTCCTAAATTGGATCTTACATTCTAAAAGGTTAATAAACTACATTAAAAAGCAGTTTTGGGACTTACTCTTTGTGCTCTTGCAAATCATTTTGCTAGAACACCATTTCAAACCCCACATTTAAACAGTCACTAACAGCACGGACTGCATCACTGGTGGATGTTCCTTCTGTTGGCATTCTTATGGAATAAGTAGGCGTTTGCAGCAATCCCAGATGGAGTTTAGCTTGCCAGATCTAGAGATCAGAGTGCTATTAGGAGTTCTTCCATTGCATCGCTGAGATTCTTGGTCATCAAAAACATGGTTTAGAGTTCTGTTGACCTGAGTATTGGTCACTCAGCTGGCAAGGATTTTTTTTTTGTGCAGTATCTGTATTGGTTAGGATACTTACCACTTTATGGGCAAAATTTGTGAGCCTCTTCACTTTAATTACCTCACTCGTGAGGAACTGCTGATTGGCAAAATGAAGGACAATTCAATATCACTGAGAAGAAGATAGGAGATTTTGAACTTCTTATAAGAAGAGTCTGTTCAAACCTTAAAATTGCTAAACTCTGATTTCTTCTTCATTTGAACTCATTTATGAGCAATTGCTTGGAAATGAGATGGGTGAGATGAAGTTGGTTTTGCCATAAATTCTTACTGTGTACAAGTAATGTTTTTTCTTGGGAACCATAGGGAGTGGATGGGAATTCTATTTTACTTGCATCTTGATAGTGGAGTCTTTGCCAAGTAGAGCAACTGTCAAAATCCTGACACTAGCTCCTTTTACCATTTTTTCCTGGGGTTTTGTTTCAGTGCCTATAGATTCATAGGACTGAAACATTAGAGATGCTCACCAACCATTGCCCAAGTAAAGATAGAAGGGCTGTGATGTATAAATCTGCTTTAAGACCAAGAAAAGCTTTCTTTGATTGTCCTTGTTAATGTATGTCTTTTCCAGTATGACTTGTTAACTGTAGTGTTAGCATTTACATTTTCATAAAATATGTTGTCTTGTCTCATCTAAAGTACTTTTATTCATCTCGTTTGTGTGCTGATTCCTTGTGGATAGCATTAATAAACCAGCTATATCAAAATTGCTTACAGTGACTTTTCAAGTCAAACTTGTTTGTGTTTTCTAGCTTAAATTACTGTTCCATATTTTGTTGCAGTGAAATCTGACTTAAAACAGGTTGGTTGGTGAGGGGTTTAGGGATTTCTGTTGTCATTTTTGGTTGGTTTTTGTGTTTGGGTTTGTTTTTTTTTTTTAAGCAAGATTTTGAGTTGTTTTTATACCATTGTGACTTGTCCCTTTCCTGAACATTATATTTAAGAAAATTCCCTCGTGTGTCTTATTGGGCATCCTAGCTATAGTTCCATTGTATAGAACAGGTTTGCTAAGAGTTGACATCACTGGCATTTGGATATTTGAGCTGGCTCTCAGTTAAGGGTTGTTACTTAAATGCAGAGGTCATCTCTCTTATTTCTTTTATGGCTTCAGTGTGCACCAGGGGAGCATTAACTCCATTAAAATGGAGTTGCTTTAGAATCTGTAGAAATGTACAGAACCCTTTTCACATACTTGAATGGGTGTTAGATGTACAACCCAAGGAAGAGCTCAGAACCTTCCAACACTAAATTGCCAGTCTTCCACTTCCCAGAGCTGCTTCTGTTATTCCAAATTGTTAATTTCTGAGCTAGTGTAGAGTTACAGTGGTGGAGACTATAAAATTTGTATTCACAGAAGCTGTTCAAGTTTGTGTTTGAATCTCAAAATAAATTTTGAAGGGAAATTGCTTTTATAGGCAGCTATATGTTAAAGTACACAGCTTATTACCAGGTCTTAGGTACACCTTCAAAAAACAGATGAAATTTTCTAGATTTGCCCTCTCAGGGCAAATCATGGTAGCTTATGTTTCAGATGAGATCTTGCAGCTAAGGATTATCTCAGAACATAGGTCCAAATAAGGTTCAGTTGCCAGCAGGTTTTGTTTGCATTTGGGTTGTTACTACACAACTGTGAAGGTTGTGTCACTTTTCTCTCCTTTGTCTTGAAACACTGATCTAATTTGAGGTTGTGATTCAGCTTGGTTAGATGGTTGTAACTGAAAGATTTCTCATCAGTTGTCTGCATTTTTGAGAGAGTTTCCGTTTTTATTAAATCAGTATGTTAATGACAGCACATGAGACTGTAGCTGTCAAAGAACTGTGCTGTAAACAGAGTAGACTCATCCCTTCCCTTCTCAGGCGGATTAACTGGTAACTGTTGTGTGGCTGTTCCAGTGTTAGTACTTCGAAACTGGCTATCACAGTAGCTTTCTCTCCCCATTCAACTTGCATCAGTAGGTCTCCTTCTTTGGCTATTCAATTCAGTATAGAAATGAGAAGACATAATACTTTTCCTAAAATCCAGGCACTTCCATTTGTCTCTTTTTTTTTCTTTTTTTTTTTTCCTTCTATTGGGGGATTTAATCCAGGGCAGAGAAAGAGACCCCTGGAAGCTGGTTTTACAGCAAAGGCTTAGGATGCTGTTGTACCTGTGTATGGCTGTTATGGTCACACTCATTCAAATGTCATCTGTGTGAGGTGCATCCTGAAGGCGTAAGAATGTGATACAACACATTCAGGATAGTTCTGGATTGGTAGATAATGATTCTTATAGCCAAAAAAATCAAGGGCTGTGCTCCATTAAAATGGCTGATCTCCTCAATGTACAAAGCAGACACAGGCTATTTCAGGCATGGGAGGCTGGTTCTTCTCAGATATGTAGATACATATCTGTACCTGTAGAGATACAGTTTCATGTACTCTGGACCTGTAGAGGACAGCTCTTCTGCCATTAGTGTGGTCAAGGATTAAATATGCAGAAGTAAATTTTGGATGGATGGTACTGTTCAACAAAACTTATCAAAATGCTTTATTCAAAAAATTACTTCTGACAATGCTGTTGAAATGAGATTAATAGACTGTGGAACATGTCTGCACTGTGATTGCATCTCAGTGGTAACTTGGTCATTAGCAATGTTGAAACATGAACTAGAATGGAATTCTTTTACACTCAAAGCATTTGCTGTTTTCTTTTTTACAGACACTGGTTTGTACGTAACCTGAATTGAATGTGAATGTTTTTTAAACACCTTTCCGGTTCTTGATAAGATACGGTTTTGATAATTACTTCAAATTTTCCTGTATTTGTCTAATTATTAAAATAAAAGTTGCATGGATCCTGATGCATTTTGCCTTTACTACATTATTTTAAAGCCATCACTTAAAGCCGTTGGAGACATAAGCACTTTAGTTATTTTTATTCAACATTTAATGAGTAGGATTCCTTTCTTAAGGCATTTAAGTAGCTGCCATATTTCCTAGCAATAGAGCTTCAACTGGTTTTTGTAGAATTACTTTCTTCTAAAAGCTACTTTTTGTGTTCCTTTAAAGAGTCAGTCAAAGCCTGTTGCAAAAGCACCCATAAGGTATAATTAAGGCACGAAAAATGAGATTATACTGAAACACCAGCTGGCTCAATGAAGATTACCAGGAAAAATACATAGGAGATTCAGAAAGAAAACACTTCATGAACAGTGTTGTGTATTGTTATTTTGGAATTGATTTCTTATCAATATGATTGAAACAGAGCTTTATGGTTTTTTCATTCTTTTGGAAAAGTATTTACTGTCAAGTTCAACTTTGTTTGAGTTGACTAATTTCTATTTAAGAGGTTTTTTGGGGAGGGAAGTTAACCTTTGTGTCTGCATGAAAGACCTAAAGAGAAGTCCATCCCGATAAGTGGAAAGTAAAGTCCAGGTGGTAGGAGGCCTGTGTGGATGAGCAAGGAGCTCCTGAGGCCAAACAGGAAGTGGAGAAGAGGTGGAAGCAGGGGCAGATGACCCAAACGGAGCAGAGTTGTTTTCTAGTCTTGCAGGGGTAGTGTTAAGAAAACAAAGGTCCCTCTAGAATTGCATCTGGCTAGAGATGTAGAGGGCAAGAAGAAGGGAGACATTCTACACATATGGGAAGGCAATTCTAGAATGACAAAAAGAAGACTTGGGAAATAAAAGTGCCCTTTTCCCCCACCTCTGCTGAATAGGGCAGGGTACCTTGTGACAAATGACATGGAGAAGGCTGTGGTACTTGTTGCTTTGTTTGCCTCAGTCTTTATTGGTGGGACTGACTTTTAGGAATCCCCTATCACTGAAACCAGAGGGAAGGTCTGGAACAAGGTAGACGATCTTGGTGGTAGAGGGCAGCTTAGGGAGCTTGCAGACAAACTGGATGTACTTACATGTGTGAAGCCTGACAGGTTGCATCCGTAAGTGATGTCATTGCAAGGCCACTCTCAATTGTCTTTAAATTGTCATGACAGCTAGGAGAGCCTCCTGGAAACTGGAAGAACGCAAATTTAAATCCTATCCTCAAGAGGAGCAGTAAAGAAGGAGGGGGAGCTACAGGTCGTTCAGCCTTGCCCTAGACCCTGGGAAGCTGACATGGAAAATCGTGCTGGAAAGCACTTCCAAGTACGTGAAGGACAAGAGGATGATTGGAAGTAACTAGCAGGAATTTATGAAGTGAAAATCATGCTTGACCAGCCTTTTTACCTTCCACAATGAGCTAGCTGTCTTGCTCAATGAGAGAAGAGCAGTTGATGTTGTTTACTTGGACTCTTGTAAAGCTTTTCACACCATTTCCCATAACCTCACCATAGACAAGCAGATGAAGAATAGATTAGATAAGAGGATAGTGAGATGGACTGAAAACTGCCCTGGTGCTCAGGCCTGAAGGGTTGTGATCAGCAGCACACAATCCAGTTGGAGGCAAATCATTAGTGGTATATCACAGGCCTCAGTCCTGAGGTCAGTGCTGTTCACTTTATTCATTTATGATTTGAATGACGAAAAGGCGTGTTCCCTCAGCAAGTTTGCTTGAGACGACACAAAAATTGGAAGCAGTGGCTGATAGACCAGATGACTATGCAGTGATTCAGAGGCACCTCAACAGGCTGGAGAACTGGATGGAAAGCAATCTCATGAAGTTTAACAAGGGAAATACAAAGCCTTCTGTCTGGGGAAGAGTGACCTCAGCCATCAGTAGTTGCTGGGGTCTGACCAGCTGCAACATAGTAGAATTTTATCTTAGGCTGAATGCTCAGCTTGGAGCTACTGTGTAATATGCTAATTTAATTGCCCTCTGTTTTCTTTCTTCCATTTTTTAATGTAATCTTTCAGGGACAGATAAATAAGATTCCTTTACTGACAGCATCAGCTCTCATGGAGAACTCAGCCTGGTCCATAGCAGTTACTGCTAGGTATTTTTTAATTACCAAGAAATCTCAATTGAAGTTACATTTAAGGCCGCATTTTGGCCTGAAATGTCAGGAGTTTGTGGACTGTATAGAGAAAAGCATCTGCCTTCATTGGCAGGATCTAACAGAACTGAGAATTGGGTAAGGAAACAATCAATTGCTTCCTGAGTTTTACAACCTGTATTTGTTTCTCTTCTCTGTAAATCATTTTATGCTTCAGGAAAGATGATGTCAGTTTGGCATCAAGTGACATTGGTGGATACTACCAATATAATTGGATTAAATTTGATTTTTCTTTGGTTTGAAATATGCTTTTAATCTAAACTGACTGGACTAATGAGTAGACTTCTGCATTCATATTAATTTTCTGATTTCAGTAGTGTTAGATAAGGGTTACTCACTTTGATCTGGGTCAGATGCTGCTGTCAGAATTAAACATTGTACTTCTTGCTGGCTTTGTTGTACAAGTCAGCATGAATGTACTTGGAGAATGCCTCAGAGCACAGCTGGATGTTCATCGAGTGTAGCAGCTGCATATTTGATTGAATCAATGGTTCATTTAACCATCCTCAGTAACAAAATGCTAATCACTGATACAATAGCGTACTCAAGTGAAGAGGGTCCTGCTACCATGTAGTTATTGGCACACTTACATGCCGGCGGTGGCCTCACTGATACAGTTTGGTTATGAACTGTGTGACAAATTATTCTTGCAGTTGTTCCTGTGAGGGAGGAATTAATTCAGACTTAGACATAACAGCATACCTGTGGGCATCAAGGGAAACATTTGTAAGGACAAAAATGGCAGCATGGAACAGATAGAGGCCTGTTGAGACCCCACAGTGCAGAGGTGCTGCAAAGGAGTGATTATTTTGGGGGGCAGTGCCTGTCCTAGTATGTGCAGCCAGCATCCAGCAATAATCACTTCTAAAGCTGTAATCACAGCCGCATGGCAGCACTGTGCCTTTTTTACTGCTTTCTATTCATAGTGCTCGTAACAAGGGATTAAAGAGCACGATAAAAATATACACTTGAAAAAAAGTAGACTGTTATAAAATTATTTCTTTTTGGAGAACTGTATTTAGTACATGATGAATCCTGTAGGGGATGCACGTATGCATTTCCAGTCACTGCTAAGGTTTCAAAACTATTTTAAGAACAGCAGAACCTGGCTGTTGTCATAGTAGCAATAAACCTTTTAATCCCACTTCCTCTGGAGATGAAGCTGTTGTGTACATAATCTGCTTAAAGATTGTCAAGGCTGTTTATGTGACAGGGAGCTAGGGATACAGTACTGAGAAGGTGCTACTTGCTGCCCCTGGAAAATTTAGTACTTTTTGTCTACTTTGATAGTGTTTGAGATTTGCTGAGAGACCGGTCTTATGACAAGCTGGTAGGAGGGCAGTCATCTGGGAAGCCAGCCATCATTTATACCAGTGTTTTGACATTGACAACTTGTCATGGTTAAATGAAACTCTTCCTAGGTAGTTCCTCAGCAAGGACTTGCTGATATTGTGCTTCTCCCAGAGTTTAAAAGCATCCTTTTTGAGGAAGTCCTTTCATCCTGAATGCTTCCATTCCTTCGAGGCTTCTGAATCAACACTGAGTCGTACTTTTATATTGCTGAATAGTGAACACAATTAAAACTTCCTTGATGTATTTGGATAATGCAGACTGACTTATTCTTAAATGTACAATAGGTAGTCAAGGGAAATCTGCAGACAAGTGGGAAGTTCTTCAGCTGTGTTTTGGAGATTTGTTTAGCTGGATAAGGAGTTTTAAATGTCATGTCAAAATAATCATTATAATAGAATCTGGCATCCTGAACCAGAAATGACGTGAGTGTTTGTTCATATGTATCTAGAACTAAAAGAGGCCTTTCTTCTCACCAGATCAAATTTCTCAATAATTACTGACATCTGCGCCACCGCCAGTTTATTTGGTGTAGTCTGGTTATAGGACCAGATTGCATAACCCTGTGTCCTGCTAATAATCAGTGGTCATCTTTTCCTCTCTTTGAACCAGTATTTCAGTTCATATGTACTGAATAATAGCAACAGTTTGGGAATTTTTAGTTGTTTGTTTTCCTGTTTGGGTAATTTTACTTGTTTGTTTTCCTGAAGTCTGCATGTTCTGTCAGCATGGACACTCAGTCTTTAGAAAAAAAATCACAGTGCAGAATAAATGAAAGAATATTTCAAAAATTATTTCTTTGCAAATTAAAATATATATTTGCCCCTCTATAAAGTTTTGATTATAGATAATTGTTTTACGCTCATTCCCCTCCTTTCTAGCAACCCTTAATTCAACATGACACGGAAAGATGTATTAGGCAAACCATTGACCATTGTGTTGTCACCAGATCTAATTACTCCTCGGGGTGTGTTGCTCACTGACTTATGAGACCATCATTTGAATCCTGTGCTTCTGATCTGCCCTTGCAGGCTGTGGAGATGCTGGCAGGCCCCAGTCTGCTCTAAGGGACAGGGATGATGTTTCCCTCTTCTTTCCCATTCCTTCTCACAGCATTCACTTCAGGTTCTGTGGAGAGTGGGCATCCCCCCAGGCCAAGGAAGCTGGTGTGGGGCTGAAAGCGCCTCGCACAATGCCCTATGGTCCCCAAGAGATGTCCTGTGTCATTTCCTCACCAGAAATGTGGGCAGATGCCATGGAGGATGTCTTCCCAGCTGAACTCCTTGTGTTACTGTTTAGAGGGGCTTTGCAAATTTTCCAGTTTGACACTGAACAAAACCATTTCTTATTTTAGGAAGAGCTTCTGTTTTGAAACATTCTTAACCTTTAAAAATAGTCATTAATATTTTTTTGCTCTTTGCTTTAATCTGAAGGACTCATCGCTATCCTGCTTTGGTAATTTTTTCACCTCAAATATTAAATGGTTTTATAACATGTGGGAAAAGTTTCTTCCTCTTCTTAGATGATAAAAACCCTCGTAAAGCGTTGGAGGGGTTTTTTAAAGTTTATGTAAGTCACCTGTCACTACTTGGTATTTTTGTTAACCAGTTTGGGAATAACTCTGTTAAAGGTATCAATTTTTATTTTACTGAGCTGTTATTATGCTGAATTTATTGTTCAGATACGGCTGATGAGTAGATAGAGGGAGAATGGAAAAAAATACCTCTGTATCCATTAATACCTCTCTTGACACCTACACTCTTGAGACATGTTATTCTCATTTGTGTCAAGGATTTTGATCACAGTTTGGGTTGGTATCCATTTGGTGCAGTATTTTAGATTGAAACCTGTAAATCATGTAGTTTTGTGTGCAGCTAAACTCGAGTTCTACCAAATTGCATGAGATATGGTTAATGCTTCCAATAGTGGCAAAAATTAAATCTCGTTTTAATAGGAGAGCAGATTTTATCAATAGTCTCTAAACTCTACAGGATGAGATCATCATTACGTCAATGTCTTACACAGTGCTGAGGATTTTGACGCAGGAAACAATGGTGTTTGTCTTTTATTAGAGATAAATTGAATAGCTAGGAACAAATGTTTCCCACTGTGCTGCAGAAATGGTCAGTGCCTCCAGGTGCTGCTTGGTCTTTAGTGGGTTTTTATGTTGTTTTGGTTTTGTTTTGTTTTTTCAAGTGGTTTTACTATGAATATAGAGATGAGAGCTCTTTATACTTCATCTTGTAATGATTTTGTATAAAATGCATTTACCCAAGTAGACTTCCTAGATGGTGAAGCACAAAGCTTGCAAATGCTGCACTGCCTGCTAGACATACCATTGGGGATAAATCAGGGATAAATGAAAAGGCTGCAAGAAAAAACAGATTGGAGGGCTCTAATGCTTTCACTACAGTTAGTGGCATACTGTATGCCTTTTAAAAAAGATCAATTGTTAAAATAATGACCATTGTTAACTGGGGATGATAACCTTAAGCTATCTACTAAGAGATTACAGTGCTGTCTCCCACAAATGTTGTGTGAACGTTGCATTGTGCTTTTGTGTCTGTGACTGAAAAAATAGAAGTAGATACAGCAATCTAAGTATGTGCCTGAGAAGATAAGGTATGTGAAGCTTTAATTTGCAGGATTTGTACCAAGTGGCTTGCTTTTTCAGACTGAGCAGTTATTTAAAAGCCATTCTTCCCATTTAAAATTCTAGGATAGTGAATTGTCCCTCTTGTGTTGCTGGGAAAACTTCAAAGAGAGAGTGAGGTATCTTAATGATTTTTTCCTCAAATGTTCCCAGGGCCCCTGTTAAATACACTAGAAACTGGAACACATCTACTTTCAGACAGATACTGAAAGAGTATGATTTTTGTGTCTCCTTCTCAGACTCTCAGAGGTATGAACGTGATGGGAAAACTGCATTTCTGGCTTGTGTGTGCCTCTGAGTGAGAGGAGTGGTTGATTCTCCTTGGCTCAGAGACCTGTGAAGAAGCTTAAGTATGTCTCACATGAACCATCCTCAGCTTGGCAGCCTCATAATGCCATTTGCTTCTAGTGCTAAAACCAGCATAGCTGAGTGTGGTGTTGTAGTCATATGATGTAGCTCCCACCCATTATGGAAAAGCAGAAGTTTCACTTCTACCAGTGCCACTTTTTACAATTTTCCTGCCATCCACAAGAGCAGGAGTGGATGTTCCCAGTGGTTGCTCCCCTGTTCTGTTCTTAACTAGCTCTGTGTTTCCTTCTTTCATATATCTCAAACCCATATGCAGAGTGAAAGGTGGAATAGAGAGTGACCATGCACAAAAGAGCTGATAGGTTTGTCAATGGTGTCTCTCAATTTAGCATGTACTGTGAGAAGTTTAATTTCTCCTGATTAAATATGGCTATGAAATAACATTTGGCTGAGACCACAGAAATCACCAGTGTTTTCAGAATTACAATTGCACAGTCAGGCCCTTAGTAATTACAGAAATATTCTCCCAGCTGAGCTGTCTTTCCTGGAACATGCAGCGGACCTGGACATGGTTGCAAAACAGTCCTAGAAATACCTTGCCATGTAGTTTTCAATACTTCTTCTTAAACCTGGTTAATAGAGCTCACATTTTTTTATACCAGCATCTTCTCTGAACACTTGTCTAAGTTTCAAACTCTTTCTTGGGCCCTTTATGACAAAAGCCCAGAACAAAACATTACATTTTCCCTCCAGCAGGGTAGAGGGAGAAGCTGGAGCTACATCATTCCCTTACAGTGTGCTGCCTCAATGTAATACAGTGTAGCAGTGCTTTATTATTTTCCCCTGCTATGTTGGCACTAATTTCTGTCATAAAATGCTCTTTCCCCAACACTCCTAAGACTGCTGTTTGCTGTGTGTCCATATGCACTGAATTCTTGTGGTTTGAATTGTTTTTCTCAGGAATGCTGTTCTGCATTTTTTCCCAGCTAAATTCACTATTGGTGTTGGCCTCTTCCTCCAGGTTCTTTGCAACACTGGAGTCCAGCAGTGACTAAAGGTAAGGAACAACAGAAAAGTTCAGTGATTTTTGCATCATTCTCCCACTGCAATTTTCATGAGCACACTTTTCATTTCTACTTCTTATTTCATCAAATAACATTTTCAATCAAACCAACCATAGTAACAATTGCCTTATCTTTGTAGAAACTCCTCTCATGCTACTCCTTGTTTTCATTTTACATTGTTATTTCAGTAGTGTCTTACCCCCTTTCTGTTGCCAAGATTCTGTCTGTATCCAAGGTAACTTAAATAATTTTGAGAGTAAGACAGTGAGATATGATGTATCAATTACTAATATCCAAGTAGATGGCCTCCGTGGCACTCCCTTTGTGCATCATTGTAATCCTGCATGATTTAAACTGTTTGGGTGCAGCATGTACAGTTGTGGAGACAGGGAGGATTCCTCACTAATGAAGACCTGCTGTTTTGTAATGCGGCAGCATGTTCCAGCCTATTCCAGTGCCATGTGCATCACGTGGGATCTGGGCTGACAGCCAGTGCAAATGTTTCTTCAAGGACTTCAGGACATATTCTAATTATGTTTAGATTCTCCCACTCTCTTTTCATCTGAAGGATGTCACTCTGCTCATTTCAAAGTGTGGTGCAAAGTGCTCCATCTGCCAGGATGAGAGGGGTCTGCTGGTGCACTTGTGTGAGAGGCAGTAGGATGGCTGGCTTTGTGAGCAGCTCTTTAACCTCCAGCTGTGAGAAGTCCCAGGCCTTTGAACACTGTCAGGCCTTGGCCAGCATCCAGCGGTGTTTTCATCCAGTGCTGGAGGAGATGTAAAATTTCCTGGAATAAAGAGCTTTATTCCTCTGAGCCTAGCAGGGAAGAAGGGGCAATGAGTTGTGGGAGGGAGCATCTGAAACTCTCTGTAGCTGAAAAAAAGCAACATTTTGTGGAGAAAAGTGAAGGAAAAATATATTTGGGGGAGCTCTGCAATGAATACATGTATTCTCTCTCAATCTGGTATTGGACGTATGTGATGGCACTACAGGATTCTTTTAAGGGGAACTGGAATTGCAAAACAGCATGCAAGAGTAAAGGCCATTATGCAGTACTGTGCACCAGAATGTAATTCTGTGAGGGGAATCCAGTGAGCACAGATCCATGTCTATGTGCTGTATGGCAAATGAGACTCTGCCTTTCTGTGGGCGTGGAGAACAGTTTGAAGGCTTCTGAAAAGGTGCAGGCCCGGCCTGAAGGAGATGTTCCTGATGTGGAGAGGAAGGAGAGAGACACGCTTTTCTGTCCTTAGTTCTCAAGTTCCCCAAGAACAAACCTGCATTCTTGTCTCTGCCATGGTCTGTTCCCCCTGGCCGGACAATCAATGCTAAATAGCGTGGGCTCTTTCCTGGGGAGCCACATGCAATATCTCCTCAGACAAATTAATTTCTCATGGGTGATACTGTTACATCAGATACTTGGCTAATTAATGATTGTTATTATCTAGGCAAGTGCATTAATTAACTGGATACATAAGAAAGTCTGGGTCAAACTTCAGAAAGTCGGCCAGACTCATTTAATCCCTTGTGGCTGCTGGGATCACCCTGCTGTGTGATGTGACCTGAGTAATCGGGGTGTTGAGACTGGCATGTCTCAGTCCTGTTTCTCACAAGGTCAGTAGTGCTCAGCAGCCATTTGCCACCCTGTTGTGGGTGGCAAGCGTGTACAGGAGTAAGTTTTTGTGGGAATTCTGGGGCCAGTGTTCCTGATGGAGTGGAAGGGAGAGAAGTGGTACCAGGTTTTAAAATTTCTAGCCTGCATGTCCCTAGCAGAACACAGGCCACCTTCAAGAGGTACATGGCCCAGTACTGCAGTTGCCACTGATTTAGATAACCATTGTGGCTGGTTTCAACAGAAGATGAGACTGTTGCAGCATTTGTTGTTGAATAGATCTTCTCCTGGGAAAAAAATTATATTTTGTTCCTTCCATCTTGTCCAAACATAAGATTAGGAGAGAGGAAGAGAAACTGAGGTTAGTTCTCTTTGCCTATACATGATTTGTATTGCTGTAAGCTTGCTTACCTCAATAGATGCAAGATGAAAGTCAGGCTGTGCTCTTGGGACTGGGTGCACAGGACTGCAGTAGGCATCTGGCTTGAAGAGGTTTCTTTGTACTTTAATGGGTACTGCAAGGGGTTCCCAAGAGAATTCTTCAGATGAAAGCTGTTTTTCTGTGGACAGGCTGCACAGAGTCTCATTATTGCTCTGGCTTTTGCTGCACAGCACATATGTTACTGCAGGGCTGTCAGCCCTTCAGTCGATTTCTACAACGCAATAAAAGTAAGTAGATTAACCAAGCAAAGAAGATTAGAGACACTTTGGGGAAGGAAAGGGAAGGGAGGAGGATGAGCAGCAGGGAGTATAAAAAGACACCACAAGACTGTGATTGCCAGACGTCCTGGTGCATGTTGCACAGGGTGGCTTTCTTTGTCCCTTTTGGGTTTGGGTTGGGCATACTGAATAGAACTGATCCTGACACCATGTCCAAAGAGAAACTGGAGTCACTGGTCAAGAACATGGAGATCATGCTCTCTGAGGTGGAGCAGCTGAAGATCCACTGCACCAAGCAGACAGAGGAGGTGAACCAGGTGGTACAGGAACTGCGCCGAGAGAACAGGGAGCTGACAGAGAAGTACGAGCTCATCTGTCAGGACCTGAAGGAGGCCAAGGAGGCCATTGCCCAGCTGCAGGACACCAAGTTTGCCTTTGAGGCAAAGGAGCGGCAAGCACAGAAGCTCAACCGGCAGCTGTGAAGTGACAGGAAGGAGAAGCAAGAGATTTCTTAACCTGATCTAAGAGTAAACAGAAAACTTCAACTGCTGAAACTGAAAATCCCTGGATTGGTAAAAGCAACCCTTTCCCTTTCTCCTCAGACTAAACCTGTGTGCTGGAAAAAATAATCTCTGTGAAGGCAAGATCTCAGGCACAGCTGGAATTCTGCCTCAGAAGGTTCCTTTGTTAATGACTAAAGACCTCATTATGCTGGGAGAGAAATCTCATTCCAGAATCCCTTGTCAGAGATCTGAGCCATAGGCATATGGAAACAGCTGCCAGGATCTGGGCACCAGGATCATGCCCTGTAGGGGTTGCAAAAGGACAGAGCCTGGGAAAAGAACTGTCACTGCCTTGAGCCACTGGAGAGAGCTGTGCTGCAAAAGTCTGCTGAGATGGAGAGAAGGATCATCATCTTGACAGCCTCTGTTGCTCTGTTTCGTTGCTGACTTTTCTCTGCTGGGCAGCGAGGCTGTAATGCTGTCCTTAGTAGGGTGTCAACTTCCTTGCTGCCTGATGCTTGAAGACATCAGCAAGAGCTTAAGTCGTGCCTCATGCTTACAAGTACTTTCTGTCAAGGGCATGTTGTTCCAGAGGATCTTTTAATGCAATTACAGTTGGTGTTGTCCTCTTCCAATTCCAAAGTGAAGTATAAGAACTGGAAAGGTTTCTCTCTCAATTTCCATTTCAATAGCATTAAATCCTAATGACTCTGTGCTTAGTATGCTAGAGTTCAAGCCTCTGCTGAATATAACACTTTTTTAACCCAAGAGCTATGTTTTGGCACCGGATTTACTTTTCTTTAGCAGAAGTAATGTGTATAAATGGACTGGGAACTACGAGGGATAAATGTATGTGGGCGTGGGGATGAGAATTGCTTGTCAGAGGTTTTGCTTTCAACTTTTCTCTCTGCTTCTGTATCTTCTAAGCAGCTTTTGTGGTAGTCACTGCCAAGCCCAGCTAAGAGCAGGTGACTTTGGGCTCCACTGTGAATAGCATGAGATCTCTGAGGGGAGTGTGGAAAGAGTGCTGAGAGAAAAAGCTTGAATGTTTAAATGGAGAATAGCTGGAATAGTTCCAGGAGGATCTTTCTTCATGTTGGCTGTGATGTAGCCAGCTTTTTTCTTCCCTCCAAAGCTTTGCTGTATTGTTATCTCTGCTTGGCAGGCTCCCTATTCCCAGCAAGGGCTGATGCTTGTGAGAAGCAGAGAAGCTGTTTCCATTGCTGAGGGCCTCAGGGTGTGTGTGGCACCAGGAGCCCAGGTGCACTCTGTGGGGGGAAAGGGAGTCAGCTCGGAGGGAAGGGAAACCTGGCAGCTTTGGTTTCCCTTAAGGTTTGGGCAGGGCAGAATAGTTCATCAAGACTTTCTCTTGAAACTCAGTCCAGCCATAGTGAAAATAACTGTAGTCTTGTCAGTCATTACAAAATAACGAGATCAGGTCTAGAATTAGCTGGTTACTGTTCCCTCTTTGCCCTCTTCTCTGCCACATCATCAATGCTTTGTCCAAAGCCTTTGGAAATTCAGATCTTGACTGAGCTTTGGGCAAGACCTTCTGAGCAAAGGGCTGATGTTTGTGTGGCATCCACAGGGAGCAGGTTTTTCTGGGTTTGTTTCATGTGATAACATGTTTTGTTAAATATGTGTGATCTAGACTTTCATTTTTTTCCTATTTTAGGTGGAGCAGATTGGATTATCTAGAAAACGTTTGGGAGTTTGGAGACTGTCCTATATGTTTTCAAATGTTATCTGAATACAAATGGCCAGCCTTGACCCTTTGCTGCTTGTTCATCAGTGACAGCCTGGGGAGCATGAGAAATCAACTATATTTGTTTGTATAAGAACAAAAAATGTTTTCCCTTGAAATCAGTTCTCTAGCTCAAATCTGCTTAACACCTGTGATTTCTTCTACTTTTTATATATCATTAGAATGTAAAACCAAAATAAAAGGAAAACAAACAGCTGAGGGAGTGTCTGTTCTGGGTAAGGCATTGCTTCATTTAATGCATGTGTATGTTACTTTTTGAGCCTGTGTGTGTTTATGCTTGCTGAATATAATTATTCCTGTTTAAATCCTGTACATCAAGGAGTGGACAAACAGAGACCCTCCAGATCTCTCTGTGTTCACAGGTTAATCTCTCTAAATGAGATTCTCTGTATGGCTGCCAAGTTTGCCCTACACAATATTTAAATCCTTCATGCAGAAAAAGAAAACGGGATTGCAGTGTCCTTATGATCAGTTTCTTAATAATTAGCAGGATTCAAAGTGTCTACTTTCAAGGTAATCTGTTAGAATGATTTCCTGTAAATAACCTAAGATTTGGGGTGGGACATCAGAAAAACTAGATGTGCTGTCCAATGCTAGAAAAAATTAATACCACTTCCCTTCCAATAGACTCACTTGTGTCCTGGTTTTCCTTTACATGACTCAAAGTCAGGAGTAGTTGGGCTGGTTTAAAAACAATATTCATTCCATTACATGCAATTCCTCTGCTTTTTTACAGGCAAGTCTTTGTGTATCGAAGTATAGTCTTAGCAATGGAATAGTGCCTTTACTTGTATCCTGAGGTGCAGTGTACTGGAGTGCCTTTCACAACAAAGTTTGCACAGAATTAGTCACAGCACTTTGAAGTTGCTTTTTGCTTTTTGAACACCAACATTATCATTACATGCTGCTTTTCTTCTTTAAATGGCCTAAGGATGAAGAGCTGAAACTTGGTGTGATGCTATCAGCCTGTTTAGAAAGCCAGCCTGAATAAAAGGCTCACCTGATTTGGGTGATAATCAAAATAAATATGAAGTGACAGGCTTGCCATTTCACTCATCTTGGAAATGGATGAAGAGAGGTATCTAATTCTTTGAATACATAGAGCAAATTTATTTGAAGGCTCTCTTGGAGAGCATAGCACGGGAATTGGCTCAGTCGTCAAGAAGAGACTAAGGGAAGAGAATCCTGCCAGACCAAGTGCCTGCGAGTTGCTCTGTTCCTGGAGCAGATTATATCAAAATACTGATGACTGCGTTGGTTTCCACGGCTCTGAGCTGCATTATGTGAAAGTGTCCAAGAAGGGAGGCTAAGTAGGAATGAAGCTGATACCTCTTTGTTCTCTTGCATTGCTGATTTCCCTGGCTGCATGCTGGCAAACCACAATAAAATCAGCCCTGCTTGTAGCTGTAGCTATACAAAAGTTGTACGGGTCAGCTCTTCTGCAACAGTCCTCAGCACCTGAAAGAGTTCATGTGTGGCCAGACCACTGCAGCAGAGATAAAGCAGTGCAAGAGATACTGCAAGAGTATAACAGGCTTTGATGCAGTTAACTTGTACAGCAGAGCCCATCAGTGTGTAAAACACTTTCCACCCTTCCTTAAGAACTTTGTCATGTCTCCTGAAC
Source organism: Donacobius atricapilla (assembly GCA_013397315.1). Lineage (NCBI taxonomy): Eukaryota > Metazoa > Chordata > Aves > Passeriformes > Mimidae > Donacobius > Donacobius atricapilla. The sequence continues at coordinate 279,210 of WBMY01008978.1, forward strand.
CTGGAACTGAGCTGCTTTTCCTGAAGGGTGGACAGGATTCATTCTGTATACTGAGAAGCTGTAATTCAGAGGGCTAAATGACATGCCTATCCTGCAATAGTGAGTGAGAGTCTGGGAAGAATGGAGTTTTTGGTGCACTATTCAAGTTTGGAAAAAATCTCAGTTTAGGTTGAATCAAAACTTATTTTACTGTAATTTCTTAAAAAATAGTAAGTTAAAAAAACAGTATGTCAAAAGATTTCTTGTTTTCAGAGTAAGCTGAAGCCTCCAGTTTTCAGCCCCTACTGCAGCTGATGGAAAGAGAGATATGCCATAATGTCCCCAGTAGCAGTGGACTTGATTTGACATCCCAAGGACCCTTATTTCTTTACCTTCTCATTCAGCCATCAACACACTTACCTAGGATATACGATTACTGTTCAGTATTATCCTGTGCTCAGAAACATTGGAACACATCCCCTGGGTAAAATGCAAGTACTAGGCTAAATGTAATGGCTGTCCATTTCCCTTGATTAGGCTATTGCTCTTATCGAAGAAACTGGACATTATTCAGAAAGCAAAGCAAGGTACCCATCCCATTTTTAAGCATGTGACCCAGCCATAATCAACCACACTCCAGATCCTTGCTCTTTGGCTAAATGGTGAAGTGAGCAATCAAGAACACCAGTTTGTAATGTGACTATGCCATGGTTTCCTGATCACAGTAGTCTCCTGGGAGGTTCAGATTTTGATACCAAACTGAACAGAGATTCTTCTCTTCCTTGCATGAATGACCAAGATTCTCTTCTGGAGGCTTTCTGAGTCTTGCCTGAATTTTTCGGTTGCTGCTCGGGGGGAGAGGACAGGAGGTAGAAGAGTTAGGTGTTAAGTTCCCCCTGGGGAAGAAGTGAGGTGTTTTGGTTTTATTTCTCAGTAATTAATTTCTCTGAAGTCAAGTCTGTTTTGCCCTAGACAGTAACCAGTGAGTAATCTTCCTGTATTTATCACGTCTGACAAGTTTTTCAATCAGTTTTCCTCCGTCATGTTGAGGATGAGGAGTGAGAGCACCTTGGTGGGCATCTGGCGACCAGCTAAATGCTACAGTGCTGTAAGCCCTGTCCAGTAAAATGTGCAGATTTTTAGATAGCCTTTGGAAACAGCCTCTGGCAGAAAGGAATCCTGGTACTTTATTCCCATGAAAGTTATAACGAAAGAAAAAGCGGAAGTCTTTACTGCTGACCTCTGGCCGTGTATGTAACTGAAATCCCAATGCCACAGCTCCTGTAGAGGTTGCTCCTTGCCAAAAGCACTTCAGTGATCAGGCTGGAAGGGACATCGTGTTCAGCAGTATCCATTCACTATGCATTCATCTCAACTGTTCCTTCTTCACCTCATCAGGGACAGCCGGATGCCAGGCTAGCCACTGGATAGACCTAGTGGCAAGAGGCAAATGTCTGTGGTCCTGCTGTGTTCATAGCGTGCTGTGTTCCGTAGTGACCCATCAGTGTCTTACCAAGAGATGAGAATAGTCTTGAATCAGTGGATTGTCTTGTTTGCACTAAAGGGTAACTGGTGAAAACAATTTCAATACAACTATCATGTCCTTTCTCCCAGGGGAAAGGTACATATGCAAAACTTTCTGTGAAACCACAGGGCAAAGGTGGACTTCATATTTGCGTTGCCTTTTTCTAGGTAAGCACTGGCTTCAAGCTCAAATCCTACAGTAACAGCTTCTGATTTTGTCACATCTCTGCTGGAACCAGGAAATATGAGCAGATTATTCTTTCCTTTTTTTAATAAAAGAAATTTAATGGATGTTTCATGTTGCTTAGTTGTGGTAAAAGTCTTGTCACTTCTTTTTCTATTTCAGCATCTCAGGAGCTCATCTATTAAGTCTGTATGGGGTTAAAATTAATCCAGATGTGTTTACGCAGTATCTGCTTTAATGCAGTAGGCACAGATGTTTTTTGGATGTATCCTGGCTAGATTCCAATGTGAGCAGTCATGTTTTCCCTGTCTCTGTACTCCCTTGTAGTTTATCAACAAGAACACAAGAACCACTAGAACATTATTAAGCTTGGTATTTTAAAAAATTAATTGAGGGTCCCACTGCCATGAGAGGCATTTTAATGATTGGGTATTTATAAATTCATCTGAAGTTGTGGGGAGCTTTGCCTTCTAATTTTTGAACCTTTGGGATTGGATTCCAAGCTTTTACTTGCCAATGGGCTAACAGCTTTAAACCGATCTGGAAGTTTGGTTTATTCATAGGAGGCTAGGGGTTCAGGTGCTGGTTTGACCAAATATCCTGAAGCTTAGGATATAAGATGATACCTAGAAGGATGGCATTATCCAGTGGCTAATTGAGAGTACAGACGGGAAAAGCATGTGCTCATGTAACCACTTTCTGATGCAAAAGGAGGGATCACAGCTTGGCCCAAACCCCAAATTTATTTTTCCTTAAAAGAAAATTTGAATCTAAAGAGGCAGGACAATAATTTCTATATTGTTAATTAGGCATTAACAATGTCCAATTTTTGTTTCTCCTGACAAGGATGCCATAGGTAGCCATGCTCCTGCGCCACCATTAGGGTGTGTTGTGTCTTTCAGTATCTTGTGGTTCCCTGCTGCTTGGTGGAGGTGTTGCCATTTTGTGTTGGGTTTCCTGTTAGGGCTTACCCTTGTTTATTGTGGCAGGGTTAGCTTTGACAGGAAAGTACAGGATTGCTTTTGCTTGTGGAAAAGATGTGACTTTTATTTGAACTCTGTCTCCTGTGGGATGAGTAATGGTAGGATTTGAGTACTGTGTACCTTTCATGGCTAGCTGCTATGCAGGGATTGAACAGCAGGGATGAAGAGAGCTGAATTTTATCCCTGGAATAAAATTGCTTCTGTGTCTGATGCATTTATGGGTCTGCAAGAAACTTCCATTTGGAACTGTGCACATCTAGGCTTGTCAACAGTTGGCAAGGATATTGTCCCTTTTGATTATCTAAAGCAGCAGCATGGCCAAGAAGACAGTTCTGGAGATTTCATTGCGCATCTTGATGTCTTCCATGGAAGATCCAACATGTGGAGTTACGCAAAGGTGGAAGCTTCATCTTTCCTTTGGAAAGCAAGGTTCTCTCTCTTATGGTTGCAAATGAACTACTGATTAAAAACAATTCTAAAACTGGAAGGCAAAACATAAAAGACCAACCCAAACTTTAAAACCTAATTCTATAAGTTTAAATTTTTAAAGCTATTCTCATAATCTAGGAAACCTCAGTCATAATATAAAGTAGGGTTGAAATGCTGGTAGCTGTTATAATTGCTGGACCTATTGAATCTATTTTTCTAGATTTGTGGTCTCTGTATTGCATTATTTATTTGTTTTATACTAAGCAGAGGACAAAATCAATGGGGGGGGGCAGATTTATCTGTTTGCAAAATAAAACAACATCAACACATAAGTTGTTATGCAATGTTTTCCCTAGTATCCACATGATTAAAACCACAAGTTTTTCCTTGTAATGCATCCAACTAGATTCCTTTTCCTTTAACAGTTTTTATGTTGTTAAATTGTTCCTTCACGGGAGTTTTCAGGGGGTTTCTGAATTGCATGGCATTTATTAGAAAAAAAACATAGAGAAATCTGTGCTGCCATTGCCTTTGGTTAAATTCATGAATGTAACCAAATTGCTGCTATTTTCAGATTTTAGGGGTCTGCTTAACTTTGCCTAGACCTAAATCTAGCTATGAATTGTATTTAAGTTCAAGGTTTCTTTTGTCAAATCTTATTTGTGAACTGTGATTCAGGCTGCAGTTTTAAAGTAAATGTAAAGTTAAATATTTTTTTGTCAGAGTTAAGAACCTAATGGAAATGAATACTGGAGGGATCTATGGATAGATGTCTCCCTTTTGATATGATGCCTACAGCTAAAATAAAACTACTTACAAAGGGCTCCACCCCTGCAACAACTGTAGGCACAGTTTAGAGCTCATGTGTGTGCTCACACACAGACTACAGAAGCCAGAAACAATTCCAAGGCTGGCGTGCCTGTGTGCATGCTTACGACGCTGGCTTTCCAAAGCAAAAGTGAAAACTCTCGTGAGGAAACTGAGAGGCTGAAGGGGTTAAATGAAATACAACTCTGTTTTTCCTGCGCAGTAAGGATTAGAAACCAAACAGAAGCAGGAGAGAAGAGCGCTGAAGTGCCACTGTTTCAACAAGAACGATTGGAAAGTGGGTTCTGGAGCTTCACTGCAGAGTGTCTCCAAGTTTTGTGCTCACCCGTCACAGGCACATGCGGCAGGTAGGAGCTGACTTTGTGTTCTGGGCTGTCTCCTGATCCCTCTACCTGGATATCTATTCTCTATTAGTCTTTTCAGTGCTCTTTAAACTATTTTTCATTTCCCACCTTTTTATCTTTCCTTTCAGTAAAAAGAATACAGGGGAGAGGAGAGACCGGAGTCCTTATGACTGCAAACTTTTATTTCTCGGAAGGGAGGGAAGAAGATGCTCCGTGAGTCTGGTGAACAGGCGCACCTTTGGCATGCCGTTAATCCCAGCGGGACTGGGTGTTCCCGCCGGCGCCGCTCCCGGTGCGCGGCGGGCAGGAGCGGGGGGTGCCCGGGAAGGCGCCCGTGTGGCGGGATGCAGGATGCGGGATGCAGGATGCGGGATGCAGGATGCGGGGCGAGCCCGCCGGGCCCACACACGCTCCCTCAGCACTCAGGTGCGAGGCAATGCAGCAGGGCTACTGACTGCAGGAGCGCAGCTTTGGCGCCGGGAATAAAAGCCTGTGTGGGTGCCACGACTCTTATAGCCCCTGACTGTCACCTCTGGAGAGGCACGCTCCGCTCATGTGCCAGCAGGTGCTGAGGGCAGCGTGTGGCTCCGCATCACTCCGCTGCTGCTTCCAGCAGCCCGGCCAAACGGTGCCCTCAGAGCCGCCAGAGCTGTCTGTGAAAGGGGAGCTTTTCGGGACCGGGTCTCCCATCCCTAGGGGAGTCTGAGGTACGAGGCAGGACGAGGCGGCAGCTCCAGGGATCCAGGGACCTGTCCTGGCACGGAGGAGGTCATGGTCTGGCATCAGATTTGCCTGGTGCACCGGGTGCTCCTTGTGGGCTGGTCAGGTGGAAGTAGAAGAGGTGATTTGAAACTGAGTTTCAAAGCTTTGATGAAGGTAGCGTAAGGTTTGAATGGAGTCCCTAGGACTAGGAATAACTAGTATTAGTACAGGAGCTTAGTGAGATGGTGTGTTCCTTTAGGCCTGCCTGTAGAGACCTCAAAGTGAGTTTGTAAATGCCTTTGTTACTTTGGAAAGTGTCGACACAAACACGTTTACCCTTTCTGCATTGTGCTTATGAAGCCCTTCCACAGCTCCTTTGTAAAATGGCTTGCAGCTTCTATGTTTTTATCCAGACTTCTCAGAGATGTGCCACACACTTTAATACCAGAGCATTCCCAGTCCCTGCAGAGAAAGCATCCATAAAAAGTCAATTCTTCCCGAGGTGCAGTGTGAGGATGAGCCAACGTGCTACACAGCCGCGTGTGTATTGGACAGCCCCACTCTGGGCTTCCAGGACAAATGCTCTGCTCCTACAGGGAGCAAAGGGAGGTGTTTGTGATGAGGAACAAGGGTGGGTAAAGTCATGTGTCTTTGGTATGGCACTAACTTAAACTAGTATTTGTTCATGTCAGTGAATTAATTGATTGATAAAAGGAAAAAAATTAAAACAGAGCAAATTTGCTATCTCTGGAAGTTTTGTGCTTTTTTTTCTGTCCAGTGTGAGATAATTGAGACTTCTATTTTGAGTCTATTTTCAGGTTCTTATACACTGTGAAGTGTCCTGACGCCTTAAAGGTGTTTGGTTTTGAAATATTTTTCTCCATGAGTTTAAGTGCTTGATGGCATCACAGAAATGCTGGGGTTGGGATAATTTCTTTGTATCATTTGCCTATTCCAAATCTGTTTGCTAGTAAACAATCCACTCTGAATGTAGCATTTGATAGGTGTGTGATGAATAATTTGAGGTGGTTGTCAAGCAAGGAAACTTTGTTTGCTGGTCTCTATATGTATTTATGTTTAAAAGAATTTTTTTTTTTTTTTTACAAAAACCAAAATTGTCTGAATTTTAAGGGAAAGTAGCCACCACTGTGTAAAGAACTTAGGAAATGGATGATGTCAAATGTTGCTGTTCAGTAAGTGCAGCAACTCCTGGTGCAGATAACTTCCCTTGGGCTTTGGGATGGGCTCCCTCAGATACAGCTGCTTACCAACTTGGTAAAGGAGAATGCAGGTAGATCTCATCTAATCTGGCTGCTTCAGGGATTAATTGCCTCTCAAATTAGGCATCACAATTCTTTTGGAGTCTAGGTGAATGGCCGTGTCCAGACTTGCGAAAACATTCGAGGAAACAGGAAAGCAGCTACATTGGTGCAACTGGTTTTCTTGGTAGCACTTTTTGACTCAAAGGTGCAAAGTTTATTCTTTTTGTTCTGTTAAAATAGGAAACCTGAGAGAAAGAAAACAAACAAGAAAAAACAAAACAAAAAAAACACTCCACAAGCAAAAAACCACCACCACCAAAAACAAACAAACAAAAAACCCCACAAAACAAAACTAAACCACAAACAAACAACAGAAAACCCCTACCACCTCTGATCTTGGTTGGGGACCCCTTCTGCTGAATGTAATGTAAACAAGGCAAAATACTGTTCCGTGCCTCAGGACATGTAGAGTTTAGGCTATGAGAAGGCTTTTTCTTCCTTTCGTGGGACCTGAAGTGTTAATAAAATGTTAACCATTTTAATAGTTCATGTGTGTACCAAGTGACTTATAATACATGGCAAACAAATAGCTTTCTTTGTAAGAGGATGGGAGCTCTCTTTTGCATGAGAACAGCACCTAGAATACACAGGATGCAATTACAGGAGTCCTCACAATTAGCATTACAGGCTCATCATCAGCTGAATGAAGGGGGAAGTGTTTCCCCGGTGGCATATTGATGCTCAGTGAACACCAGAGGAAATGGGCTGCTTTGCACTTGGGTCTGTGGGGAGGACAGATACTTCTGTGGGTACAGAAGTGCTGTAAGCACCACAGTGCACCTGGCACAGCTCCTGAGCCCAGGCAGTGACGGATGATTGCTCGGATCCAGGACAGTCATTTGCAGTTATGTCCACTGTATGGTGGACTTGTTGAAAGGACTTATTTCTCTCAAAATGATGCTCTGCTGGATACAGCTTCTCAGGCTCATTTTATAGCACTCCTGGATCTGAAATGTGATTTGTTGTGGCCCAGTCTTGTCTTGGACAATGCATAAAAAGGGTTGCTAGATGTCTGGGAAGGGACTTTTATAATAAAATACTTGAGTGGGTGTCTACTCATATGCATAGCCCATGATCAAATAATTTGTTTATGCTTTCTCACACAGTAACAAGCTCACCTTCCTGACATGCAGACTTGATGTATTGAAAACAAGTGCCATCCACAGATTGTTTATTTCTCTGCCTAGCCGTTAAAGCAGTAACTGGGGGCTCTGGTTTGGGCATCTGTGGGAGAAACCAGCTTCAGAACAAAGAACCAATTTATTTTTAGATCGCACCATTGTCATTTTGCTGTGATCACACCGTTGAGCATGTGCTTCCTTTGAGAGCTCTCCAGGCACTGCAGTCTGATTGCACCCTCCTAAGATCATTTTTTATGAAGTTAATTTTTAGTGACAGATGAAAGATGCTAGGGCCAGTATTCTCAGAGAGCAGCCCCAATTCTACTAGCACATATTCTCCCTCCTAAGTTTGTTAATCTAAAGTTCTCATTTAGGTTGCGATTTTGTTCCATTTTTGTTTCTTTTAGTTCACCTCAAGTTACTCATCTTTCTCTTGCACAGTAATGTAAGCAAGCCCACAGATTTCTCTGGGAGAATTTCTGCCTCATACTACTGAAAGTGTGTCTGCATCACAGTCTGTATGGGTGATTCCTTAGGGAAGAGATGTACCTGTACAAGTGTGATGTGTTTGACATGTTTATATATATATATAGCTGAGTTAACTTTAAATGAAAAAAACTCTTGGCTTCCAGAAACAATGTAGAGGAGGCAGCAATCAAAACCCACATGACATTTTCATGTTTTCCTATTATTAGTCCCCAAGAAAATTTATTTAACGGTTTTACAGGTGTTCCCTGTGCATATATACTATGAGCATACTGTTGAATGTAGTGCTAACATCCTCTCAGTGAACAGAGATGTGAATCTTGCAGAGAAAGGCAGAGAAAAATTTACATGGTTTTAAAATCTTCTATTGAAATGACACTTGGTTTTTTTTTTATTTTTTAACCCATTGCATAGCACAGAAATTTCTGTGTTTATATTTAAGAAGGAATGAAGATAAATAAATTTGAAGCAGTCTTTTAGCATGAACGTCCCTTATTTTCCTAAAGAATTCTCAAAAATTTGAATTGTAAGAGATAAGTCTCAGCTAGGTAACATGCTTAGCTGATGGCTGGGGAGTGAAGTCCCTCCCACTGTAAGTGAAGAGCAGGTTTGAGACCACCTGTGGAACCTGAATAGGCACAAGTCTGTGGGGCCTGATGAGATGCATCCCAGGGTCCTGAGAGAACTGACTGATGTGGTTGTCAAGCCACTCTCCATATTTGAAAAGTCATGGCAGCCTGGCAAACTCCCCAGTGACTGGAAAAAGGGAAACATTTTCCCTGTTTTTAAAAGGGGATAAAGGAAGGCCCAGGGAACTAAACACTTGTGAGCCTCCCCTCTGTCCCTGGGAAGACTGTGGAACAGATTCTCCTGAAAGCAGTGTGGAGGCATGCAAGACTTGGATGTGATGTAAGACGGGCCAGCATGGCTTCACGAAAGAACAAATCCTGCCTGCCCAACCTGGTGCCCTTCTGTGGTGGAGTGACAGCAGTGGTTAACAAGGGAAGACTGACTGATGTCATCTACCTAGAATTTTGTAAGGCTTTCAGTGTGGTCCCGTGTGAAGAACTTGGCAGTTCTCACGGATGAAAAGCTGTACATGAGCTGTCAGTATGTGCTCACAGCCAAGAAAACCACCCACATCCTGGGCTGCATCCAAAGCAGCATGGCCAGCAGGGGAAGGGAGGGGATTCTCCTCTTGTGCCCTTGTGAGACCCCACCTGGAGTGCTGTGTCCAAGTCTGAGGTCCTCGGCATGAGAAAGACAGGGAGCTGCTGGAGTGAGTCCATAGGAAGCCACAAGATGCTCAGTGGTCTGGAGCACCTCATCTGTGAGGAAAGGCTGAGAGAGCTGGGGTTGTTCAGCCTGCAGAAGAAAAGGCTCCAGAGAGACCTTATTGCTGCCTTCTGGTTATTTAAAGGGAATTTTAAAAGATGGTGAATGACTTTTTATGTCAGCATCACTAGTGATAGCACAAGGGGTAATGGTTCTAAACTAAAAGAGGGGAGATTTAGATTAGGTATTAGGAGGAAATTCTTTATTCAGAAAGTGGTAAAGCACTGAACAGGTTGCCCAGACAAACTAGGGATGCTCCGTCCCTGGAAGTGTTCCAGGCCAAGTCAGATGGGGCTTTGAACAACCTATTCTAGTGAAGGTGCCCCTGCCCATAGCAGGGGGGTTGAACTAAATGATCTTTAAGGTCCCTCCCAACCCAATCCATTCTATTATTTATAAACAGCAGCAGTGCTCAATGTCAGGTGCTATTTCAGGTTAGGCTAAATAACTCATAGAAATGAGACTTAAGCTGTGACAGGACAGTAGTAAATGTAAAAGATTGTTAGCCATCCCTCTTCAGTTATGCTAATGTTTGGGGTATTATATCCTTGTCATATATTTTCCACAGGCAGTGTGTGGCTTCTTTTAGCAGTGTCTAAATCAGTCTGTGTGCTTGACGTTATCCCTACATGCTCCCAGATTTAATTAACAGCTAAGCACAGTGAGACTACCAAAATAGAAGGCAGAATCCTATCTTTACTCCTTATAATAAATCTCTTACTGCAAACCTAATAGTGGGAGGCTAGTTGCATAAAATTGAATCTGAGCTGATATTAATAGGTAGACAGAAAATTGCCCTCATGAAATACTGTATTAGCTCCTGCAAAGGGCTGGCATAGTGATTACATTTGCTCGGAAGATGCTGCTTCACTGACCTAAGCCTGAGATACATCATTGTGGATTTTGGAGAGTGAGAACAAAGCAGGTCTGCATCTCCCCCACCCACTGATAGGGTATGGTGTGAGTTCTTACTAGAATCTCTGTGTGTTGATCTTGTTCTTGAGCCTGATGATTTTTCAGGTACTGTTTTGTGTGATTTCAGTCAGAGGCTGCTGTGGCTTCCCCAGGTGTTGCTGGACTTTCCTTTTCTGTAGAAGTTCTCTGTAAAAAATACTGTCAGTCTGTGTCAGCCACATGAAGCAATGGCCTGGTGCAGATTCATGTTGGGAATCAGTCTGAAGGCTGAGTTGAAAACCATTGATAGAGCAGGCTCGAAGATGCTTCTATGTTACCACTACTCAGTTTTCCAGCCAGCTGGTGTTCTGCTTCTGTGCTTGTTAGTTTTTCTAACTTTTTTTTTTTCATTTAACGAGGTGAACTTTAAAAATATTTTAGCTGAAACTTTGTCTTTCATAATACGCATAACATGGCTGAAAGTACATCTCAGCGGGATCACTTTCTTGATGAGGATTCTTTAACTTCTAATATGTATTTAGTATGAATTACTAAATCTGGATACCAATGGTAAGGACACCACCATAAAACTTCTGCTCAGACAACTTGTGTTTTCTTTGTTATATCTCCTTTCCCATTAAGCCCTTTCAGCCAGTCCTGTGTTTCAACTCATTTGTAAACATTTACTCCTTGCCTTGTATACAGACAGCTCTTCATGAATGTGGTTCATTGAATGAATGGTCAGGCAAAGGAAATTCAGCATCCTTCTGTTTTAACGGGTACAGACATTATTTGGATTATCTGCCCCAACCCAAAGGACATAAGATCCATGATTTTCTTTGAAAAAACTGTCCAAAAAATGATGATTTACTATGTTTGGGGAAGAAAACAGGCATATTAAGAAGTATCTTGAATGTGATATCATCTGCCTAAAGTGATGACTTGTTTCCTGGTTCCTCTAGGCTGTGTGATGGAGTCCTTGTGCACTCCTCACTCAGCTCACGTGCTAAGCAAAGGGAGGTTTTTCCTTATCCTTGATCCCTGTTCCATGGAGCCCCTTTGTCTCCCCACCTTCATCTTAGCTTCTTTCTCTGTGTGTATGTTTTTCCTTTTTAATTCTTCCAGCAAAAACTTAAAAGGTGCTTCTCAGTTGTCAAGACAAACAAAAGCAAGTGGGAACAAAGATATGCTGGATGGTTTTTAGAGCAAAGCAGAGCATAATGTCTTTAGAAAATGTAGTGAATCTAAAAGCTCAAAGACTTTGCTCTCAGTCAATGACTCAAAAAATTTATGTCAGGGAATAACAGGATGATGATATGTTGCCTATTCTGGCTTCCCACCTCCTTCAACCAAACTTCTAAAAATATAACATCAAAGTGAGATCTGATGTGTTAAAGGGGAGTGAGTGGAGGAAAGGAAAGGAATTTCTGAAAAGGTGTGACTAGTGGGATCCCTGTGGCAGCGTGTGCTTTAGTGCTGGATGTGCTAAACTTTACAATAAGCCATTTCTGTAGATATTGCAGCAAGTAAATATTTGTTGCCAGTGTGGCCAACCTGTATCTCAAGCTGTGCATGCAAGGGCAGCTTCTGTGTCAGGGTTACTTCAAAGGGAGTGATAGATCCATGCTGGGTAATTCAAATTCCCAAAAGGGAGATGAAATTACTTGTAAGGACCTGCCAAAGTCGGTAATGCTGGGTGGCTTTGTCACTTAACCTGCATGTCCAGCTAAATTTCATCTAGATTGCACAAGTGGTAACCCTGATGGGGTCTTTTTGCCTTCTGTCTATGAACCACTCCTAGAACAATCCCTGACCCACACATGTGACGTGTCTTCGGCCAAAGATGATTTAGAAATGTGGTTCACAGGACAAAGAGGGCTGGTCTGTCTTACTTGCTAAACAGGGAATAACAATGGCTGTCCAATTATTTTCAAAAAGAATAGAGAAAACCTGATAAATGTGTGAGCAATTGAACTCATGAAACTTGTTTTATTCTGACTTTGTGATCTGATTCTCTAGTGCCTAAACAGCTTAAGTTCTTGCTTACACAAGGCTAAGTTATGAATAACATTACTTTTAAGTTTGGATTTCCTTCCTGTTGAAAAGAAAAAGTCATCATCTAAATAGATTAAAAGTTCAACACATCTCTTCATCCTGGTCCAGTATCTTTTCCCCAAAAATGTAACTATTGCTTTTGAGATCCTGAAATTAGACAACTAATTCAAAGTTATTTTTTCATATATATACAGGTAATGTAGGTCTTGTTTCCCCAGGAACATGGATGTTAAGAGGTTGTTTGAAAAAGTGGCTAAGTTTAAGTAAGCAATTTTGTTTGTGCATTGGAAGGTGGGATTTATACATGTAAACAGAGGAGTCATTAAAACTGTTCTTGTTTCTAAAACGTACTCCTGGTCTTCGTGAAGATTTGACTGATCTTGCTAAGCCTGCCTGGCTCTGGATAAGAGTTTCTAACTAAATAAAGTATTTTTACAGCAGCTCACTGCTGGCTCCACTATAGAGAAGTCTCCATGTCTGCCCATCTGTCTTTTCTAGAACTTCTCTTTGTAAAGGCAAAAGCTTCTTTCGTAAATGGGTTCAGTGTTAAGCCCTGAAATAAGGGTGCTTATCCTAGTTTCCAGTAGTAGTGGAGTTCTTGTGTTCTGTTCAGTTAGGAAATTCCAGCAATCTCCTCTGTGGTCCTCTCACCCTCCTGTTTTCGAATAGAAGGTTCTGAGCTGCTAAAGTTAGATCTCAGTTTGAATTTCTCCAGTGCTTGGAGAAGCTTCTCCTATATAAAACAGTCCAGCGCTGAACTCTGAAGCTGATTCTTTTTGACCAAGATCACGGATGGCTGGAACCACTTCAAGCCCTTTGTTCATCTCACCTGAGCAGTTAATGCCAGATGTGACTGCCTAGACAATTTGAATCTCTTCTGGTGTATGGGCAGAGGTTTCAGCTGGGCATGCCCCTATTTCTGGTTAGAGATCTGGTTGTTCCTTTCTTGTTGTGAACTCATAAACCCTCTCCCGGAGATAACTTCATATTTCAGCACTACGGCAGGAATTCCTCCTCCGTGAGCTTTCCAGCAGCTGTTCCATAGCTAGAGCATAAAGTCACCGTTTCCCCTCAGGCTCTGCTGCTGTTTCTGGGTGGAGGAGGGGTGGAGATGCTCTTCTAGCACACAGTGGGGAAAGGGAGCTGGGGAGGGTTGAAGAAAACTGGAGAAGGGCAGGAGGCTCAGGGAGCAGCAGCTGCTGTTGCTACCAGTGAAAGAACTGCAAACCACTGTCTTTTTCATTCCTTCCCCCGCGTACCAACACACCCAGCCTGCAGCGAGGAGAATGGCAAACGAGCAGAATAAACATATACTGCTGTACCCCAGGTCCTACAAGGAGTTAAAGGGCCATTAAATCCAGAAACAGAACTTGACCCTTTTTTTAAGGTTTCAGACAGATTGAAGAATCTATCTGAAACCTTAAAAAAAGTTCAACCATCTGTTGTGGTTGAAACTGCGGTGAAAGGAATCAATGCTGAATTCTACAACTGAGGAAGCTTTTAAAATAGGTTTCTTGATGCCCAGTAATCAAATATAAGATTTGTTTTCCAGTGGGGATAGGATATAGATGGTTCTGTTCTTCCTTCTGCCAATCCTTCCTAGAATCTCTTGACTAGTTTAATAGGGCTGGATGGTCTAAACATTTTAATGCTAAATTTGGGACATTTGATAGCTATTTCCGTTCAAGTGCAATGGCACAAAAGTACAAGCAAGCACCAGGGCTGTAACTTCTTGCTGCTTTGGTGCACAGGGTTGCCCCATACATTGGATTCTGACTCTAGTTGTCTCCTCAGAGAATCCCTTTCTCCTGTCTAGCTAAAACCATCCAAAATAATAACTACTTGGGGAACGGGAGCACTGCTAGCCCTGGTGACCTGCTCCTCTAGCCTCTTCTCCAGGAGCCTCATGTAGTTTGGTCCCAGTTCCCTGTCTACCTCTTGGCTCAGATGGTAGGAAGAGCTGAGCAGACAGTTCATTAGCAGCAGAACAAGAATTTGATTTTCTGTGGACCTGATGGGTAGCTGGATATGGAATATGTGAGAGAGGAGTGCTGGGAAAGAGATGAGGGTTTTTTTTCCTTCTGGTAGCAGGAATAGGAGCTGATCTCAACTATTAACCTCTGATACCAACCCCATTCAAGGAAGATGCTGCTTTCACAGTGCCTTTTCCTAGTGCTGTGTGCACATTATAAGGTAATTCAGGAGAACTTTGCTGTTTTTGTACAGGGGTCTTGTAGCAAAAGGGTCTCTTCTTGCCTGTGCCTCCCCTGATACAGGATAGGATGCTTGGTAGGGTTGTGACAGGATCCAGCCTGCTGTGGTCATTGGACTCTACATCACAGAGAGCATCTTTACCTCTTCTGGAGGGTATCCCCAGGTTGTTTCTTCCTTGATTTGAACAGTAGTAGTAGCACCTGTGGGTGATAGAAGATACACAGTCTTCCCTCAGTTTCCTAAGAATGACTAAACCAAAATTAATGAAAGTCTTTTCATATAAAAAGTTCCTATATCTTCATTTTCTTATGAATCTTATGATTGCCACTCAGTATATAGGGAGAGAAGTTTATCATTGCTTGTTTTCCCAATTCCATGTTCCCTGCTTTATTACTATTTGGCACACATAATTTGGTGCAAATGAATTTTTAGTAGCTTTTACATCTAAAAGAGAAAGTATTCAGGAACAAGCATTTTATTCTCAGCATGGTGAATGTTGGGAGTATTAAAATCCATGTATACATGGACTTGGAGAGTTGTAATAAGGTCTGTTCATTGAGACCTAGGACTATAAGAAAAATGGCTGCTCATCATAAAGTAACCTGAACTCCTCAAATACCAGATCAAGTAAGTTTCATTTTGGTTATTTCTTGGTTCTGATGTCATACCCTCATGCAACAGTGATTTTACATCAATGTTATCATTGTTAATAGTGATACACATTCTGTATTTTATCTGGGTTTAATAGGTCAGGCTAAAGGAGCTATATATGGAGTTTTAAACCAGATGTTGTTACAAGGACCAATGAGATGACCAGGTCTTCCTTGATGCTTTTGTGTACCGTGAAAGGAAGAATTCTCCTTTTACTTTTCCTTTCCCAAGTTAGAAAGAAGCTCAGACTAGATAAAACTGTACTAGGAATATCTAGTCTGTCTGTCTCTCTCTCTTTTTTTTTTTTTTTTTTTTTACCCTGGGCTTAACTGGTCACAAGGTCATGAGAAAATGATGATGAGAAAGAGTCAGTCTGTTGTGGCTAAAGTGTCCCTGGTCACAGCTGTGAGCTCTGGTGGGTGGTGGTTGGTGTGGGCTGCAACTGAGAAGCGGAAGGATTAAGTAGCAACAGGGAATGTACCAACAAAGTATTGTGGTCCCAAATGTGCATAACACCCAATTTAGGCCCTGTTGTATGCTGCCATACCAGCCTGCATGACCTGATCTCCTTTCTAGCTCTGCAGAGGGGACGTAACTACTCATGGTGGGATCTAGCTATAGCTGTCCATGATGAATTGTTGGATTTTAAACAAGCACAACCACACAAGACGAATGTAGGGTACAGAAATGTTAACTGTGGAATTTTTTACCTTGGGTTGGTTGAAGTCATTGAAATCTTCAAGTATTTTATCAGGTGTATATGTAAAGGGGTGGGAGGGCAGACAAGCAACAGCATGCACCTTCCACTGTGCCTGGGGATGGTGTTCTCATAATAATACCAGAGGAAAGTTCAGGGAAATATTCACTCTCAGTAATTATATCCTGGCTTTCTATGCAGGATAATTTCAATCTTTGCAGATGCCTTCATCTATCCAGCAAGTTTAGTGGTAAAACTGCTTTTCTTCTCTCCCTTTGATTTTACTTCCACCTCCATTTTTAGTTCATGGTATCATAGGTTTTTCACCAAACAAACAGCAAAGAAGAATGCAATCCTGATGAGTAATTTTTCTGTTCCCACAGGCAGAGATGAAGAACTTGTTCCTTCTGCTCATGCTAACAACGATGTCACCTGTATTTTCAGTAAGTAAATGCTCCTCTGAGCACTGTTACAAGAAATGAAAGATACTTCTGTTAAGAACTGTCAACATCTGTAACTCAAGTGCTTTGTAGAAAGTATTTCTGAAAGAGCTAATAGGTTCAAGTCATTAGACCCATTATGGCACATCTTATGAAAAGTCTAACATGACAATTAAATAATAAAATTCTGGTAGTGCCTTTGGTTCTAGGGATGTTATCTGCAAAACAGTAATTGCTGTCTCCTGCTTCAAAGCTAGAAAGAGTTATCACTTGAAATAAAGAGAATGGATTTTTGGCTAGTTCATTTTCCCCTTTTCTTCAGTCTTAGAAGTATTAGCCATGTGCTTTAGCTTTGCTGAGAGAGGTTACTTTATGTTAAAGAAATGTGATATTATCAGAAAAAGAATGCAGCAATTAAGAACTGGGATTCCTGTTCCTTTCTGAGTCAGAAGCAGGATCTTTCTGAAGTAAATGCAGCTTGAGAACAGTTTTCCTGACTTGAAGTTAAACTTTATTAGTGAGTTGGACATCTAAGGTAAAAGATGACCTGCAGAGTGGAAGTGTTAGCAAAGGAAGACATTACATGTTTGTTAGGTGTAAAGGAACAGAGAGCGGGGGCAAAAAGAAGGTAATTATCACTTGGAGTAAGTGTTTTGCTTTCTAGGCTACCTTTGAAGATCAGAGATGAGAGACCAGAAATCAAGCAGAGTTTGTTAGTTGCCATATTTTCTCTTACAGATGGAAATAGGCTTAAATGAGTGCTTGCTGTCTTACATCTAATAAAAAATCATACTGTATGTTAAAAGAACCAGAAATGGAATATATTCTATTCAGCTCATCTGTTCACCTGCCTATCTCAAATTTGGAGATTTTGATGATTTTTTTGGAAGGGATATGACTGAAATACCCTGAGACTGTGAAGGCTGACATTTCTCTGTAGCATTAGACTCTGCCCCCTGCATGCAATCAGTAGTTCCTCTTGAAGCCATGCTGAATGAAAGGAGAAGTTTTGCTTGGCCACACTTAAGTTCAGTTTTTCTGACATGCTGGATCTGTCCAAGTCATACTTCTCCTCTGAACACTGTTTCTTTATATGGATCTGTATTTCTAGGTTGAAAATTTAATTCATTCTGAATAACTCAACATTTATTGTTGTAATTGTTTAAAGTGCTAATCTATTGAATAAACTTTTAGATGCCTTAACCAGGTTTAACAAAGGGCAGAAGGTGCACAAGGTCATCAAAGTTAAGATCATACAGAAACAGTAAAAATTACTGTGAGGACAGAGAAAGAAGAGATTTTATTATTATTCCTATGGAGGAAAAGGTAAAAAACATGCACAAGAATAATTTTATTGGATAGGACCAGTTTGTTTTGCTCTATAACCTGTTTCCAGCTATATCACAAATGTGTCTAGAAAATAATGTTAAAAGACAGGCAAGAACAATTTCCCCCAAAACACACTTCCGGTTTATGAACCCTTTGAGCTTGAAATGTCTCTGTTTCTCTTCCCCGAATTTGGTCAATGCCTCCTTGAAGCCATAATTCCAAGATCCTGCTCTTGAGAGCTAAATATCAACTATCATGTAATAATTTATTAATATTAATAAGTAATTAATAAATAATAGCAGTTTAGGATAGGATTTGTGTTTCCCCTGTGTGTCACTTAAGTTACCTACATTAAATCTCCACTGTCATTTCAGTGATAAATCACTTATGCTATAATGTTTTCTCATAGTTCTTTGTGGTATGTCTCTGGTGTTCTGTTGTCCTTTATTGCCTTATAGTACCCTTATCATCTGCTTTCATTACTTCTGTGGTTTTGGCATAGCTAATAAATGTGTTGAGGCATTCAGGTTCCTTATGGAATTCTGCTGCTAATGTCAGTTCTTGCAGTGGATGGAGATTTTTCTCCTGCTTTTGTCTTTGGGTCACCTGCTCATCATCCATTGAAGAACTGCCCTTCTGACTGCTTAACTTCCTTCAAAGCTTTAGGTGAAGGATTTTTTTAGAAGTTTTTTGCAAATCTGAGTGTATCTGGCAGGTTATCTTTGTTGATGTGTTTGTGAATTGAAGAACTGCAATATTCTTAAAAGGATTTGTCTTTAAAAATTTTATTGACTCTTCCCCAGACATCCTGTATTTATGCAGGTGCCTGCTAGCTCTGTTCTTTGTTATAACTTCTATTAATTTATCAGTTGACGTCAGTTTTACGCTCTGTGAATGTACAGTTCCATGGGTTCCCCTGGGATCATTTTGTAAACTGGTGTCAGATTTTCCACTTTCCAATAATCACATGTTGAAGTGGATTTAGCTGAAAGGGTTGTCTGCTAGTATGTAACTGTTTATCCATTTCAACCTTGAGTTCCTGTTAGGCCCCTTGGATAAACAATTTCTGGTGACTTCATACTGTGTGTTTTGTCCACTTTTCCAAATAAGTTTGGGGTCATAAAGCTTACTCACAATCATCCTCTTTGTAGAGTTTTCTGAATGTGCTCCATTTCCTCCACAAGGATTCCAAGAATTAATTTGACTTCTCAGGAATTGCTGTACCTTTTTAGAGCTCTTTAGATTCCCTCCTCATCTCCAGGTCAGCCAGAGTTTCTGTAAGCCTTTCCATTTCTGAAAAGTAACTGGTACCTGCACTGCCTGCTGCCCAACAACAGGGCACAACCCCGTGGAGCAGCACCTCCCTGGCTGTGCAGAGCACCAGGCATGCACCATATCCTGCTCAGACGACAGGAGATCAGTGGGTGGGGAAGGAGCCAGCTGTAGCCTGGGACAGCCCAGAGAGAGGTAGCACAGTGAGGAGTGTTGAAGAGCTGAACAGGGAGCATGGAAAAGAGCTGGGAATCATGAGGGAGTGGGTTCAGTGATCTAGGGAGAGTCTGAAGTGTTTTGAGAAAATGAAGGTGTTGGGGAACTGCTGGATTTTACTGGATTTGTTAGAGGGGATATGCTAATGAGCCATGGCTAGGGTAAGAGTGGGATGAAAGGAGATGTACACAGAGAGTGTAAACCACAAGCCATTAAAGCTAACAAAGCCTTCAGTTTTTTCTTCATCTTCGTAAAGCAGCTTGTCTTAATAAGATACTCACTTCTTCTGCACTTTGTATTTTGCTTCCTGCTGTCACCATCTTGTTCACTTTCATTCTTGTTTTTCTGGTTTTATTCAAATACAATTCTTTGATTGCTTATTCATTATTCATAGAAATGGTACTTGGCATTATTCACCTTCAAAGCTCTTTGCAAGCCTGCTGTGTCTGAGCCAAGATCAATGGTTAAGACAGAATTATAAAAAAAATGCTTTGCTGCTGTGGTTTGTATTCATTAGCTCATTTTTGGTAGCATTTTTGGCTAATATCCAAGCAGCTTGCAGATGGAGCCATCTTGAAAATACATATTGGCATAGCAGCAGATATCTATATTATAAACATGTAAGATAGACTGAATGTTTTAAGCTCCCTTTCAATTAAGTTTAAGGGCTGGATACCACATGTCATGCAGAGCTTAGCTATGTGGAAACATATTATTGGTGGTCATTACTGTAGTACTGGGTAGTTCTGGACATAGAAAGAAGAAGGAAATAGTTCATATCAAAGAGCACACGGTCTAAGGATACACTCCGTGTGGGTTGTTTTTGTTAGGGCCCTGAGGGCATTACTAGGCTTTACTGGCCCTGACTGGATTCCCCACATCCAGCCCACTGCCCAGGACCCCCTTGTAGCCTCCTGGGACTGCTGGCTCCTGCCCCGGTGATGCCGGTGAGGATCTCCACAACTCTGCCTAGCCAGCCATGGACCCTGATGAGCCAGGCCCCCTGCAGTCCCAGCTCCCAGCCTGGTTCCAGGTGGGGGTACCCAAATCCCAGGGCTGGGGCTGCTGTCTGCCTTGCTGTGCTCTCCTGGGAGAGCCTCCCTCTGCCGGCCCCCAGCCCACAGGGAGCAGCCAACCTTCGGGGCACCCTGACACTTTCCTTTCTTTTTCCCTTTCCACTTTTAGCTTTTCCCTAAGCACTTATTATTCAATGTGAACAAAGTTGCATTTTTTCACTGGAGACACCTTGCTTGCCAAGACTTTGGCAATGAAACCATTACAGAAGTGATAGTGGTGATAGTTTTCTTTTGTAAAGTATTTGGTTTTCACCCTTCTCTTGTACATGTTTCCTAAATGATGCTACAGTTCAGGGTGTGTCAAAATAAACACTAACCATATTTCAGAAACTATAAACACCAGAAAGTAGATATTTATCAAATAAAATGATGCAGTGTTATTTCAAAAATATTAAAAAAGGTTAAAGAGAGAGAGCCTGATGTTGACTGTAGTTTTAAGCCATGGAAACACTACATAACTGTAACACCACATTACTCGTTTTATCATTGTGAGCAATATTGTTTTCAGTGGGTAACAGCTGGACAGGGCCTTGTCGTCAGCCTCTATTTCCTGCCACTTTCTCCCTGTCGGCCCTGAGATTTGCGTCTGATCCCAATGGAAGCTAGCAAGCATGTGAAACAACCACAGAAGTCACAGTAACAACGTTTCAATGTCCAAAGTGATGCTTCAGCTGCATCTCAATTGGCCTAAGCTGTGCAACCTTCTGGGCTAAAAGTGAGCGGTGGCCTTGTCCGAAACCTCTCGGGCATAGCGGGGTTATCAGTAACCAAGTGCTTTGAGCAGCAGCTGTTGGAGTGGTGTAACAGAATGTTTCCTTCCTGCTTGTCAGTCTGGAAAAGCAGCACCAAAAAACATCACATAATAATTCAGGGTGACTATCTCTGAGTCCTGAAAGGTGCCCAAGGAGCAAGGGGTAAGAACTTAACTGGGATGTAGGTTGTTTGGACATGTGACTGCAGAACTTCACTGCTCGCTTGGGACTATATAGTAAATTGATGTTTGCTTTGATAGCTTGCTAGTATTTGAGTTACAACAAGGCACTAGGAAATTATTCCCACTGAATCACTTGTCCACAGTTGGTGATATGAACTTTGTGGGTCACTGCATGCCTGCAATGCCTTTGTTTGGGAAGCACAGTCCTCTTCCCCTGCATAGTTTCCTATCCATCTCATCAAACTGACTGGGAAGTCTTTCAAGGACCCCTTTTAAAATGTTCCTACATAGTGCCAGCATTTTCTGTCTTCTGAGTCAAGTCCCATTCACAGCTTCTCTTCCAGTGCGTGTTTCATAAACAAAAATAAACATTATGTGGCATATAATAAGTAATCTAGGACACTTTTCCAGAATTCTTTTGTTTGCATGTGATGCATACTGGAATTGTCTTTGCAGATGAGGTCTGGAGGTCTAATGACTCAGAGGCATAGCTTTTTACTTGCTGATGATATCAGATACAGTTGGCCTGGTAACAGCAGATGCTGCAGCTACATCAGCAGTTCATCTGTCTAGGAACTGATGAAAGCAATGCAGTGTTCGTAAAAATGAAATCCCTGGCCTTCTAAATTTTTATACCACAGCAGCCTGTATGCAAATGAGCCCTGAAAGCCCACAGTGCCAGGGTCAAGGGCAATATCAATATCCCGAGAAAGAATGCATTGCTAGCGTCTCAACTGGTGATAAAACTGGACAGAGTAGTTGGGCATTAACTAACGGCTCTTTGGGGAGTTTTTAGAAGTGAAGGAAGATGGTTGTATTCATTTTCTCACTTCTCTTGAAACAATAAAATATATACTTTATGCAAATAAAGAAACTACATTCTTGTATGCATGTCAGGCAGAAGCAAGGGAAGAATGGAACCAAATGAATTTGTAACAGTGGTGAAGATTGTATATTTTTCATTCTGAAATCCATGAGGGAATGGAATCTAGTTGTCCTGGCTGACATGAGATAAAAGCATTCCAGCATCTGAAGAGAGCAGAAAGAGGCTTTTGGAACAAAAACTGGCTGACAACATCTAAAAATGTCCTGTTATCAGGTTATGTAATAATATATTTATTATTTATTATAAACATGCAGCTTTATCTTTGCCTCTATACACATGTGCAGTAACTGAAGTTATGAGGACCGTACACAGATTTCCAAATATGGGAGTTGGGGCCCTATTAAAATGTTTCTCTGACACTGTACAGCTCCGGGAGGATTCTTTCGTCTGATGCTCCTTTTGAGGTATACATAAATGGAGTGATACTAAGAAAAATTACTGTTCTGCACTCTGTGGATGCATAAGCCTTACAACAAAGAGTCCCTGCAGATTTTGCTCTCTATACAGGGAATAAATAATGCTAGTTCTGTAGGAGGGGTATTGGAATATTTATCAGGGTGGTGTGTGTGTGTCAAGGAAGGGCTTTCTATCCTAATTGCCTTCCAGTAATCTGACTTTCAAATGCTCTTCCTTTGGATTTTTATCTACATGTTTCCTTCTCCCTTATGCTGACTGAAAGGTCCCTTGTTTCCAGGGTGAGCTAATACTGCTCCTAAATCAGTCAGTTGATACAGAGAAATAAGACTGCTGAGAAACAGAGTGGTAGCATATTTTATTCTTTTGAGGGTAAGGGAGGAAGGATTACAGGGGGAGGAATTAGGCGTCTGAAAGAAAAACTTGGGAAAATAAGATTGCTGAAAAAGCCTTGCTGAAAGCTAAAGCACTGTTGTTGGGATTACACCCAGAAAGGCAAATGAGAGTGCCGAAGACAAACAGTGAGCTGAATATCTGGAGTGAAAGAGTGGGAGAAGGGTTTGGCACAGGGTCAGGGAGATGTTGACTTGGCCAAGAGGAGGTATGTAGAAGCGGCTGTAACCTGGGCAGTGCCACTGAACGAACAGGGCCAAGGCAAACAGAGCTAGTCTGAACCAGAGGTATTAGAAAAAATTGTCCAGGACTTGTGTGAAGAAAAATAAGTAGCTAGGCTAGGAAGAAAGTGTTTCACATTAGAGAAATATAGGTAATAATTTGGGGTGACTCTGTAGCTAGATAGTTGTGGGTAATTTGGTAGTAAATGCATAGATATGATTGGCTAATATTTTTGACTGTTGTTCTGCCAGCCGCAGGGAATTATTCCTTAAAAGAGGGTGAAGTAAAGGAACAAGATTGTAACTTGGACATACATTAAGGCAGAGAGTGTGTGTGTAAAACTGTAAAATGTGTCTAAATGACCCGGGGAGGATTAACCCATGCGTCTTGCCCAAGTTGGACTCACTGGATGATTTATTAGACTAGCTCCTATTTCTAGCAGGGGCTTGGATGTTTGTGTGTGGAGGCGAGTTAGATCACATCGCAATAATTTTTTACCTTTTTTTTCTCTGCCTGCCCACTCTTCACTACAGCAAATGTCTGAGTGCCCAAATGGCCTGCACTACCTTCTCAGTGGTACAATCGTATACATAAAACTGCACCTACAGGTGCAACCGCCTAGCAAACCCTGTTTTCAGTGTCACTCACCACATAACCCTGCACTTACCTTCTTTTTTCAAGCAGAATTAATCCTATTGCATCTTGCAAATATTAATTTTTTTCCTTAAGATATTGCCATTCTTCCCACTAACCACATGCGTCCTGCTGTATGTGGATCCCATCAGCTGCAGAAGGCTTTTTTTTTCTGAAAATGTGCTATTTCATATATTTCCAAGACAATGTATTTTGGTTGGTTCCATCACACTTGTAAATTTTTGTCTATATTATCGTGGTTATTTCTCTTAATGTCAGTATCTGACTTTCTAAATACAAAATTAATAAGGGTTTTGCTAATGATGGCCCAGACCTTGACATCATCATTGGACACAGCTGGGGAAGGGGAATAAAGGTGCATATATGGAAATCTGTAGCAGTAAAAAGTGTGTTCTAGAGCTTTCCTTTCTGCTTCCTTTACTTCTCTTAGGTATTGGACATGGAGCCAAGGATTTGGGTTTAAGTGGCTCTATTGATCTGGTGTGGAGTGACAGCGCTCAAAGTCCCTGAAGTTATGATTTGCCTTTGCTGACTTGCTGAGATGAAGATATTATCCTCTTTTAGATCGTTATTCAAAAGTGCTGAAATTCTATGAATAGACAAACAGTAGCAGTTAAGAGAGATTATGAAGCTGGATGTGCTATATGGCTTCAGGAAGCTAATATTCCTAGATACTAGAGACCTGATCTTTCTGATGTATTACTGTGTGCCACTTTTCATCTTAGGAATACAACCCAGCAAGACAGCCTTTTTTGCAAGAGAACGCATAGGATCTCTGCTTCATTTTCTCTTTCTTTTTTTTTTCCTGTGTTGCCATGTCCTTTTGCTATGTCTGTGGTTTCTTTATTTCCAGGGCCGTGGGATGAAACGGCAGGTTGATGTCTGGGAGAGCTGGGGTGAATGGAGCAAGTGCAGTCGGAGCTGTGGCGGTGGAGTCAGCTTTCGGCAACGGCACTGCTATTCCCAAAGGTAAGGGCTAACCTCTTTTTTTTTCCTTTTCCTTAAATATGTTGTACTGTTACTGAGTTCCTGCAGTTATGTTCCAATATACATCCTGAAAAAAAATGACTTAGTATTTGATCCCAGGGGAATGAGTCCGCTTTGAGACAAACCTCAGTTTCAGTCTTGTCACTGCTGTTTCTTCAACACATGCTTGCTTTGGCTCCTTTGATAGAGCACAGCAGTTTCTCTGTGAGATTTGAGGCTGTGCAACAGGGGATTGCCATGGTAGCAGCTGCTCAGTCAGGTCTAGTGTGGCAACCCCTGAGGGAGATGGAGAATAGGCCAGAGCAGTTGGTTTCTCTCCTGAGAGCTGGTGATAGTGCTGAAGTTTCCTCAGATTTATGATTCCCAGGACAGTAAATTGCCCCAGAAGAAATGGAAGAGTGAATTTGGCTCAAGCAGTGTTAGTGCTGTGCCACCTCATTTGCAGCTGGGTTAGCTGCATCCTAATGAGAATGATGACTGGTACTGCACGTGTTGGGAATGATGGACCTTAGAGATCCTATTGTGGATGAAAACAAAGCAAAGGAGGAAAAAAAGCCAGACTCTCAATAATACCCTGTAAAAAACAGCCTGTCTCTCTATTTAGAGAAATGAGAGGAGGTTTTGTAATAGAAGAAGCCAGAGTTATGAAGCTGCTACTTCCCACACAGAATAAAGAAAGCGCTCTTTTGAAGGCTGCCCATTATGGTTTATACCTGCCAGAATCCCTGGAGGCCTGTCTCTCCATTTTAGGAATACTGAGGTGTTAGGCATTGATTGGCTTTTTAGATCAATTTCCTCCATGATTGTTACTCTCCATAATTCTCAGCTGGGGTCATTTGACTGGACTAAGGGTGTTGCACTCTTTCCATATGCATGTTTAGCTCTTCCTAATAAGGGACCTATTGTGCACAAAATAAACGATGCACAAAGATATTCTGAATTGGCCGCTATCCTCGTGCTGCTCATAACACATTTCTCTTTCTTGTATGGACACCTTGACCATTTGCTGGTGGATGATGGACTAAAATCTCGCTTCCAATATTTAGTTGAAACATGACCCTGAAGAGCTGTGCTGCAGTTGTTCATGGCGTGTGTCTCATTTATGCCAGAACACAAACCATAGCATGAAATACTACACAAAATGCCAGCTTGCTTTAGTGGTGAAGAAGTGCATTTTAGTTATTTTGCCATGTCAGGAAACTCTGTGAGGGTGATATGCTTGGTGTGAAGGTGATTTGTAACATCTGCCATGTGATGACTTGTTGTATGTGTATTCTTCGGAGAGCTCCATGTATTTTTTCTGTCTTCCAGGACAGAAGGCCCCTCCGATTGTGTTGAACCAACACGAAGCTATCGGTCATGTAATGTTCAGGTATAGTGCTCTGGCTTTAGTTTTTCTTGCCTGTTGCTTCTTTTCCCCAAGCAAACATAATTCTTGTTAAGAAATAAGATGTGATTATTAGTTCCTGTTTCTCTGATGTCACTGGTGGATGCAGTTCATTAACAGTATCCATTCAAAAGTATATGGAAATTATGCCCCAATTTAAAGGGGAGGAATAAGACTAAATCCCAAATTTTTATTGTATACTTTATTCTCCTCCTTTTTTATAATACTCCAATACAAACATTTTCTCTTCTAAACAGAACTGCCCAGAAGGCTCCTGGGATTTTCGGGCAGAGCAGTGCGCAGAGTTTGATGGGACAGAATTCCAAGGCAAGAAATATAAGTGGCTTCCATATTATGGAGGTAATGATAAATGTGTGGGGTTACACTTCATCGCTACCTATCAACAATATGTTTTGAGGTGACTGTAATGTTTTTTTACTGTAGTATCTTTGCAGGGTACTTCCTTAGTTGGAGTGGGGAGTAGAATTTGGCATGGAAAAAAATCCTTTTACCAGCAGCAAAGCATTGCTGTCCTGAAGTCACTGGATGCATGTGCCAAGAGACAGCATTGCAGCAATACATACTTGTCTCTTTTAATAATCATTCCTTCAGAAACATTGCTCAAGGAAATCTGGAACTGCTTGCAGCTAGGTTCTAAAGTCGTAGAGGAGCAGAAGTTCTGCTGTGTTTTCCAGTATTGTCAAAAGAATATTAGCAGGGCACAAGAGAAGCAAATGTATGTAATGAACGAGTGTTTCAGAAAATACATCTCTTTTATCAGCCCATGCTTTCTTGAGGAACCGTCTCAGAAGGCAGGTGTGGGAACCAGGGGCTCTTGCTCTGAGCCTTGATATTGTATCCTTCACAGTTAGTTAACAAATTATGAGGGATTTTAAGGTGGATTTAAAGGGGCTTTTTGTTGGTTGTTAAAATAACAATAACAATACAAGTTCTGTATCAGCACTTGTTCTCGTTCTAGAAAACCCTGTACTCCAAGGGAGTATAAAAGCAAGCCTATTAAGGAATAACCAAATATCCACTTCAACCAATGTCCCCTGAGGAAATATTTGAGTACAGTGATATTTTACTAGGGTATTTTTCCAGCCTCCAGCAGTTTATGACCCAGAAATTCATTCAGTATCTGCCACTTCCTATCAGCAGACCCCTCTGTTTCTGCTCTTGTGATCTAGAACTAGTCTCCTGATGCAGTATCAAGCTATTATATAATGTCTTTTTTCTCTTCTCCCAGCACCTAATAAGTGTGAGTTAAACTGTATTCCCAAGGGAGAAAACTTCTACTACAGGCACAAGGAAGCAGTGGTAGATGGGACAACCTGTGAACCTGGCAAGCGAGATATCTGTGTAGAGGGAGTTTGTCAGGTTAGTCATCTTGGTACTTCCTTCATTCATCATTGGGTCTGTCAGTCTTTCTGTTGTCTCCCTTTGTTCTACTTGACCCTTCATAATAGCATCAGAAAAGGTGAACCACTCAGTTTCAAGGTGCTGAGGAGCATGTGGACGGCATTTATCTGGCTCTGGATGTGAAATAGTAGATAACAGCTTTGTCATTTTCTCTGCCCTATCCTGACTTGCCAGGCTCCCTAGATTTGGGTTTTCTCAATAGATCTGTCCAGCATTTGGCCTTTTTTCCCCCCTCTGTCATCACAGTTTATTCCTATTAATGTTCCTCTGCTCCGACAGACTGTTGGCTGTGATAATATGCTGGAATCTGCCAAGAAGGAAGACAAGTGCTTGCAGTGTGGAGGAGATGGCAGCACCTGCTATGGTGTGAAGGGCACTTTTGATGTGGCCAACCTCCCCAAAGGTACAGATGATCCTAGGTAGTTTGGGCAGGTGAGAAGGAGAGTTAAACCAAAAATCAACTGCTACAAGGGCTGGTGGGGACAGCTCACATGATTGTTACAGGCATGCTTGGGTGATAACTCGAAATATCTGTACAGTGTGTGGCCTTAGCATCAGAAAAGGTACTCCTGGCCCTATCCTGGGAATCACTTCCCTTATCTGTGTCCATACTGGAGTACTTGCCATGATGCTGATGTCTTTCCCCACTCCCTCTCCAGCAGGTGCTATAAATGCACCATAATAATGTCACCATACATCACCTTTGTGAGGCTGTTCAGTGTCTTGATAGCCCCACAAGGACACATGCAGGGCTAGAAATGGGACTGCAATTTCTGCATTTGGCCAATTTTGAAAAATTTCAAGATGTCAACCGCACTTGTGGTCACATCTCTCTATGTTGAACTCCAATATGATTTTTGCTGAAATTCCAAGTATTTCAAAATGTAGAAAATGGACTTTTCTGAGGTGTCACTGAAATTTTTTGCATGTGGACTGATCTGTGGATAATGTAGGGTGAGGTTATTTAGCACGCAGTTAAAGCAACAACGCAAATGCTTCATGTCAATATCAAAAAGCTCATCTAGTTGTTCAGGCACAAATGAAACCATGAGCATTTTTGGCACAGAAGAGCAGCTGTATGGCACCCACAGTCAGATATTGAGTGATCCCCCTTTTTTTTTTTAGGTTATAATCAGATCTTTATTATCCCTGTGGGAGCCACAAGCATCCAGATTAAGGAGGTTATGCCCAGCAGGAACTTCCTAGGTATGATTGATGTCAGAATCTGTGTATCAGTCCATTTGGATTCCAGCCATTATGCTAAAATCTGGTTTTAAGGTATGGGTTTACCTGGAGGGCTTGATATGGCAGAGTGAAGAACTGAACATCACAATCTGAATATTGAGTATCCTTGAAATGCAAGTGATGCACAACTCTGGGCTTCACATTTACTTCATTTTCTCTCCTATGGAGATCTTGCTGTTGGGTGGGGAATAAAAATACCCAAACCACATTGAGACATCCTGCCTGTAAATTCCAAGGAATCTAGCTGATCTAGCCAAATTTGGCTATGAGTTCTGTTTGGTGAATGCAAATCCTCCCTACTCCTGCCATCTAGAAGTTTGGGGTGGGCTTCTTTTCTCCATAGATTTCTTTTGAGCATTTGTACAGCCTCAAACTCTGGTCATTCTGCAGAGGGGGAAATGGAGGGAGAAAAGGCCATGCCTAGCTTTCTGGGGAGGGCTGAGGAAATTCCAGCAGAGAAAGCAAATACACTTCTGCTTCTGAAGAAGAGTTCCATCACTCAGTGCTTAGGACAAATCAGTCTAGTGATGTTTTCCTTTGTAGAAAATTGGATTCAGCACACATCTTGCTTTCTGAATTGAGTATCTGATGAACTAGATAGTGGTGTAAAGGCAGTGGAGTGTGAATCCCACATCTTAATGGTAAGCAGGACAGAGGCTGACATTGGCTGTGCTCCAGCAGCTAACAATGGGGAATGCAGGGGCAGGGCAGGAATATGCTGGAGGCATTTGGCTGTGCAGCAAAGAAGTGCTTGATCTGCAGCAAAGCTGGCAAGAACCACTGTTCGAACGTGGAGCAGGTTCTGCTAAAAAAGCCATACGGAAAAGACCGCATTGATGGGGGATGATTTGCTTATGACACAGTATTGAGTGGAAACAGGAGCAACCTTGCAGAGTCCTTACGATCCTTTCTCTGGCATGTGGGTTTGTCCAGCTGTCAAGAACGTGCGAGGGGAGTATTACCTGAACGGGCATTGGACAATTGACTTCAGCCGGGCGCTGCAGGTGGCCAGCACGGTTCTGCACTACGACCGTGGCTCGGAGGGTGATGTGGCCCCAGAGCTCCTCCACGCCCGGGGTCCCACCACAGAGCCCCTCGTCATTGAGGTGAGAGGCCGTGCCTTCCCCCGCTGACACTCTGCTCCGGCTTTGCATGGCGGGAGTACACTGGGAAAAACTGGAGACCTGATGGGGCCCCCAGGAATCTCACAAGGCTGTGGGCCTTCAAGCTAGACTGCAGAAATAGCACTTAGAGCTGTTCTGGCTCTACTGCCCAGAAATGAGCAGTGCAAGGCTCAGTGCTGGTTTCCTGCCTATTCCTTTGGGCACTGACCTTCAGGGAGGCAAGAGTCAGCACCAAATGGTGCCGGGGCAGGCTCCAGGACACTGCTTGTTATACTGTGCTGTAGGGCAGGAAGTGTACTTGCTGTGACAGGAGCAGCTGGATTTTCTAAAGCCGAGAGGGATTAATGTACCCTTCTCTGAAAAATAATGCTCTCCAGAGTATGATGGAAGGCAGGGAGAAAATCCAGTGCAGAGAATTAGTGCTTCTTGAATGGCAGGGGTGTAAGTTAGCTCAAACCCTCAGATATGCTGGGGAAATGCTGTGAAGAGGAAAAGTGTAATTTCCCTGATTTCCTCCCATGCTTTTGCAGCTCATCAGCCAGGAGCCAAACATGGGAGTACAGTATGAGTATTACCTGCCCCGGCAAGGACAGGCCTCGGGCTACAGCTGGAGCTACAGTTCCTGGAGTGAGTGCAGCTCTGAATGTGGAGGAGGTAAGGGGAGAGGACCTGATCCCTGATGGCTGGTGTGGGTTTATATCCACACCCCGCAGGCAGTGTGACAGTGTGCTGCCCTCTGCAGCAGCTTCCCAGCAGTCTCCTGCTGAAAGACAGCACAGGGATCCACAGGTGCTAAGGTTTTGTCAAGGGAGGGTCATGCATGGAGTCACAACAGGAATTTGCCCCATGCCTGGTTTTTATTTTCCATTCCCTAGTCATCAGACTTATTACTAGGACCTGTTAAGAATCTTTATAGATGGCCTTTGTTTTGATTTGCTTTAGGACTTCATAGTCTTTTCAACCACTTGAGAGGTCCTCCCCAGAAAGACCTGGCCTACATAAGTGAATCACATCCTTCTCCTCCACCACAGCCTCGAAGATTCCCTCTCTTCAAGAGGACTGTCAGATCTCCTGGGGTGTCCCATCATATTCAGCTTACAGATTCCTCCATGAGCAATATTATGGATTTTAAGCTTAAAAGAAAAACCAAAAAACTTCAGTCAAACAAACAAAAAAACCCTCTTCAGCTGATTAGTATATAAAGTTCTTATCAGCCTCTTTCTGGGCTTCCATGCTAATGGCCATTTTGGGAGCTTTTGCCATATTGTGACTGTAGGTGCCAAAATTGTCTTTGCCTGGGCACTCATCCTGTGTAGGAAGCATAAAGAGTTGCAAGTTTTACTCCCATATCCAGTCCTCACAAAACTGACCTTTTGAGTCTAACAGGAGACCCCCAGTTCTGCTGTACACTGCACACATCTTGCAGGGCTCCTTAATGAGCAACTTAAGGAGAGGACACTGCCCTTGGGAGTCTTGATTCATAATATAATAGGAAAATTCCCCTCAG
The DNA here is from genome assembly GCA_013397315.1 of Donacobius atricapilla. NCBI lineage: Eukaryota > Metazoa > Chordata > Aves > Passeriformes > Mimidae > Donacobius > Donacobius atricapilla. The sequence continues at coordinate 310,466 of WBMY01008978.1, forward strand.
CTACACAGAACTATACTGTCTCCGCTGCTCTTCCAGTAGACTCGTATACTGTGGGAGGGCATCATTTGTCCATATAGTGAGAGACAGGGACCTGCACCTGTCTCTTTTCCAGAATGGCTGGGACAGGTGGGGATTCTACATGACTTCAGAAACTTGTCTTGACAACTCCAGTGCATTGCTAACCTAATCCTGCGTAGCTTGTGTTGATCAGATACTCTCTTGCTTGTCCCCTAGGTTTCCAATCCCGCTTGGTGTTTTGTACCATAGACAATGAAATTTATCCAGACTACATGTGCAGGAATAAACCACAACCAGACAACAACCGGACGTGTGGTCATCAGCCTTGTCCCCAGACAAAACGGTACAATTGCTTTCCTTCTTATGGGGTCTGACTTCTTCCTGAGGTTCTTTTGAAACTGAGAAAAAAAATGACCATGACCTTCTCAATTCTGCCTTCCAGCATGGTTCTCTCCAAAGAGGTGCTTCACTTCTAAGAGAAAGCCAAAGACAAAAGATTGGGATGATAACACAGTGATGAGGGATGAGCATTTCTGTGTGCACAAGGAAAGGGCTTAATACATCCTGTGTTCATTTTATAGACCAATTAAATTTGCCTTCCAAAACAAGATTGTGGAAGACAGTTGTCTAGTCCATGTAGGAGATGTGAAACAGATTCTCTAGTTTTTCTTCTCTTGAGCTAGAGCCTACGTAGACAGAGTAGAAGGTCTGAGCTGGTGTCATTTTATGTAATTTCTGCATTCCCAGTGTCTGCTCTCTTAGAAAGGGATGAATCCTGGAGTCTTTTCATTCTCCAGCATTTTCAAACCCCTTCACCCAGCGATTTCCACCTTGCTCCCTAGAGCTGGCTTCACCTGGCTCTTACTGGGCATCCAGAGTTGTTAACATGAGCATTAGCTGTGTATCTGTGTACCAGTGGAGGCCTCTGAGAGCGCTGGTGTGTGTAAGAGGGCACCTGGGAGCATTTCTGAATACATGTTAGCCTGTAGCTACTTGTTTTAAGTTCTTTAAAACCTTTGTTCTGTATATAAAGGACTTCTTACATCTACCTGCCGCAAGCCTGGAGTCACAGCGGCGCACGGAGCCCTCAGATGAAGAGGTAACAAGAGAAGGAAGCTACAGAAAGCACAGGGAGGCAGCTGCTGTCTTCTGCTCTCCCCCTAGCTGTCCACTGAAGTGTGTGGGGGCTTTCCCATTTGGCAGTGGTGGTAGAAGTGGGTGTTGCTTTGCTTTTGATGCTTGCCAGTGAAAATGTGGTGGAGGGTGCTGGCTGGCAGCTTTGCTTAGGTGGCTGCACGTGCCTCTGGTAACCTGTTTCTTAGGGGATTGAGAAGGGGACAATTGCTTCATAGCTTCTGGCTGCTTGTTCTCATGTTTTCTCTGGAATCAGGGTAAAGAAGTTCTGGAAGTTTTTTGGATTTTTTAGATTTACTTATCAAGATAAATAAAAGGACATAAATAAAAAGAGAGCATGATTGTTTGGGCAATTTTAACATTGGCCAGCATGGCATAGAGAAAGACTCAGAGTTCCTTAAAAGCTCTTCTTTATGGCATGGGCCCTATAGCAGGCAGAAAAGAGTCTGTAAGGTGTGATGAATACAAGGATATGACAGATACAATAATGTACACTGAGATAGGAGAAGTTAAAAGTATCAAAAGCAGAACAGTTGTCCCCCAGCAAGCTATAATAGCTTAGGACTGGAAATTTTTGCCCTCTGATGAGGGTCCCAGCCTTATAGTTGACTTTGTCTTACAAAGGAAATGAAACAAGTGTCAGAGAGCTGTTGACTTGTAATTGAAGGAAGCTGTAGGTGATCCCATCTTGGTTGATACAGCCTTTCCAAAACAGTACATTTGCTTTGCAGAGGCAGAATACAATAGTTGGGGGGGCAGTTTTTCCCATTGGAGCTTTTGAAAAAACTCGATGAATAATTTGTTATAAGCCCTGCAAGCACACCATTATAAATGGCTTCTACTGAATGTATTTGTTCCCTTTCCAGAGAAAACAGTTTATAGTGAAGGCCATTCAATTTTGGGTTGACATATGCATCTTTGGCAATAAAGAAGGGTGTGTTCAGGAGTTGACCATGGCAGAGCCTACTGTGGAATTCTGTTAGGATGTGAATGTGAATTGGCTGGCTGAAAGTTAACGGGTGGCAAGGGCCAGGCTAGGGAAGTAGATGGAATGCTGGGGGAGAAAATATGGACTGCTTTCACTCCTCAGCTGGGCCTTACCTGGCTGCACGGGGACATAGCTGGCAAGCAGATCACCATGATGCTCCCCCTCCACAACCAGTGCCTTTGGACTGCACTGCATGCTGGATTTGGGGATGAAACATCATATTATCTTGGAAGCCAGGTCCTGCAAGCTGTGCTTCCAGCTACCCAGCCAGCTCTGAGAAGCTGGAGTGGCCATGGGCAGAGACTTTAGTATCTAGACAGATTGTTTTGTGGACATTCCCCTTGAAAGCAAGGGTGTATCATTTCTGAAGCAGCTTCAGCAGCCAAAGACAGGAAAAAAATCTATTTACATTTTTGTGGGCTTTTTGTATGTGTGCAGCAGTTAAGAGAATTTGACTGATGGGAGGAATAAACCAGCTTTCTACTGGCTGTCAGTGAAAAGTTAAGCACTTCTGAGAGTGTCTGGCACTGTTTGTGGACAGAGTAAGGACTTGGCTTGGTTTCACTGTTTCTGATAATGTCTGCAGTGTAATGTGTGGTTCAGGCTGTTGTGGTAGCTTTTCTTTTAGCTGATCTGAATTATTTTCTTTGAGCTTCTTCTTTCCTTTTTTTTTTTTTTTTTTTTTTTTTTTTTTTTTGTTTTTTTCTTCAGGTCNGTGTTCTATTCCAGGCATGACATTTTTGCAGACATCAGGAGACCAAAAACCGTGGAGAGAGATTTTCTCCTTCTGGGAGAGCTCTGCATTTCCAGAGAAGCAAGTGTTTTGTAGCTGGAGATATGTCTCTGGAGTAGGACTAATGCTCTGCATTGCCAATTAAGCCGGGCACGCTTGGTCCAGTGGGAACCGGCCTCTGATTCCACTCTGCAAAGGGACATGGTCCCTGTTCGATTTCTACAGCCGTGGCACCGGCTCCTCTGCGCCTCCGGGCAGTCTGTCCGTCTGGGCTCACGTTTCCTTTGTGCTCGATTCTGTGCCCCTCAGGTGGCAGACGGGGGAGTGGGGACCC
>WBMY01008980.1:0-54344 GCA_013397315.1 Donacobius atricapilla
GGGGTGGACAGGAGGCATTGATAGGTATTTATGGACAGTTGTCTTGACCAATGGGATGGGGAGAGGTGTCAACCTTCTCCCCCAATCCCTGGCCTTTGTAGAAATACTATAAAATGGAGNATAAAATGGAGTCAGACCTTTTAAAATAAATCAGTTCATAGTTTCATGCCTTCTGATCAAAGTGTGTGTGTATCTGTGTGTGTGTGACAAACAGCGTCAGTGGACAACTTTAACTGGACATCTCTGGCTGTGAACCACGGAGGGATGGACTGCTGGACGCTGCTTGGGGGAATGCTGGTTCTAGTCAAGGGTGGTGGACTGAATTGAGAATGTTGTAAGAGTTAAGTCCCTTACTCCTAGGGTAAAAGGAGGTCTCTTGAGACAGAGAGTAGCCAGGGGAAAGGCTGCGAATGGGTGGGACGGCACAATCTGCAAAGTTACATGTGGTTGCAAATTTGTGACATTGGGAGCCACCAGACTGGTTTTTGTCTTAAGGCAAATGTCTCCATGGGACACTGGTGGGGAGGACGAGGGGACTCCCCTCCCAAAGTGATGAAAGATTGTGTTTGAATAGTGAGACTGACTGAGGATCGTGGCTTTGTCTCTCTGTGTTGGTTGTGAGAGGGTGACACCTGTGAAAGGAAGGGTTTTAAAGCTTCTTTTTTTTCCCGGTTCCTTTTTTCATTCATTTAGTGTATAAAATAAACTATATGTGTAACTTTCAAGTTTAGGCCTGTTGTGCTTTTTTATTTTCTCCTAGTCAAATCCCACAAAATGGTGGAGATACTCAAGCCGCTACACTAGATTTAGGAGAAAGTATTTGATGAACGTGAAACCCCTACACCTTTGTTTAATATTCTTCGTTTAACTAAAACACTGCTGGGCAAAGGTAGTAATTTTGAATTCTGCTCCTTCTACACTGATTATTTTTTATGACTGTTTTGTTCGTGTTAGGGAATGAAAGATCAGGATATTTAAATACTGAAACAAAAAAAAAAAAAAAGGGGGGAGTAAGCCTGTGAAGTTGTCAGGGATAGAGCTGTTCAAACACAAAAGCATTGCCAGTAATAAGGTGACCTTAAACTTTAAAAACACTTAGCAAATGCACTTTAGCGTTCTAGTGTAAATATTTTCTTGTGAAACTTCTGAAACATTTTAGCAGCCTCCCCAGTTCATACTCCACATCCTTTGAATATTCCTATGGAAATCCATATGCCTTAGGATTTAGCCAGTGACTTCTCCAAAATGGCTCCTGGAGGCTTTGTTATGACCTTAACTGAGGTGGGGTAACTGAGACTCCTGTTAATTAAATCCCTTGGGGTGAATTAGAGTGAAATATTACAGAATGTCCATATAACAGACACTTATTTTAAAACAATATAATTGCAGCAGAAAGGAGGCGTGGCCATTTTGGTTCTTTTCTATAAAGGTATTGTATTGGTTTGGCATGAATGGCAAAAAAACAATTGGTGATCTGCTTTGGAACTGACAGCCAACTTGGCCAGTCAGGTAAAAGTGTACACCCCTGGGAACACAGCTTAAATACAGGAATCTTGGGAGATCTCGCCCCTCTTGCTGCGGACTCACCATGAGGTAACATCAGGGAGGAAGCAGCGGGGCGCAGCTCAGGCCCTGCCAGCCCCGGGGTCGGGCTGGGGCGGTCGTGCCAGGGCTGGCCCTGCGGGAGCTGAGCCGAGCCGAGCTGGGTCCCTGAGCCCGGCAGATGCCACAGANTAATATTCCTTTAAATCATGGACTAAAAATGGGGAGATGATTTTCCAGATTCAAGCAAAGGTGTCTGATGAGAAGTCCCTTTGTTGTGGAGCTGTGCATCTTTAAAAGGTGAAACCCCATTGTTTAAGTCCACAGCCCTTATGCAGCCATATGAAAGGCTACATTCGGGAAACTCACAAATGCAGATTGTCAGGCGGGCTGCTTTAGTGGGAGCTGGAAGCCACAAACAGACTGTGTCTCTTGTGGAAAGTTACCAGAAGAATCAGGAGGACTTGTCTCTCTCAAAAGACTGAATGAAAGACTACTTTAGAAGTGCTACTGACTTAAGAGTTCTGATGTTTTGTCTCTTTACATTGTTTCATAGAAAAGTAGATTGCTGCTGAGGAGGGGAGTGTCTTTAAAAAGGTTTCATGGTTGTTTTTTTTTTGTTTGCCCTTTAGTGTATGTTAATAAATCTAACTGTTTCTATTTTTAGGTGGAGCCTGTTTTGCCTTTCTTCTAATCCTATTCCATAGTAAAAAGATAGATCCCCACACTACGTTTCACAAAACAAATTCGGCAAATGTGAAACCACTACAGGTATTCAAAAAATCACAAAGAAAATATATGAGGAAAAGAAGGACGGAAGGAAGGAAGGAAATAGGAGAAACTGGGGCTATGCAGCCCTAGGCTCAAGTGGGACAGGGAGTGCTGAGCACTGGGCTTTGTTCCCAATAGTATTTAAACATTTTGTGATAAGCAGTCTTGTATAATATGTAGAAGTAATCCATAACTGACCCATGAGAAATCCTGTTCCTGACTTAGCTGGTGTCATCTGAGTAGTTTGGTTAATTGTATTACATAAGCATCTCTATTATAAAGCACATGATACAGGATGACCTTCTCTGAAAGAAATAATTACTAAACAAGATTGCCAATGGCTATAACATATTCAGTTAATATAAACATATGTCATTTCATATTTTTTACATCCTGGTTGATCTGGTTTTGGAGAGTAAGTTTTTTAAGATATTGCTTAGAAACATATCTAAGAAACACAGGTAAATACTTGTATATTTAACAGTTTGTAGCTAATCTTATCCCAACAGCATTTTGTTTGTTTCTTTGTTTGCCAGCTTTGGGGGGGCCTAATGCATTATTCCAATAATCACTCCATATCTTTGCAGCTGATTCCACATTTACCTGAACTTCCAGGAGAAAATTTTCTTTCTTCAGCACATGCAGACGTTTTTGCTGCAGTTATTCCTGTTTCAACTAACGCAAGCTCTTAGATCTACTCTTTCTAAAGGAGAAAATGTGCTTGGTTTGCTATGAGTAAAATAAAATAAATTGATTTTTTCTGCATTCTCACCCAAACCTCACTGAACTCAACAGAAATCTTTATCTGTTACCAGAGAGCTTTGGATTGCTTTTTTCAACAGCTATTTGTATTCTCCACTGGATGGAATGGTACAGTTGCCACACAACAGCTTTGAGATTAAACAGTATTCTGTTTGGCTGCTGTATGAAACATTAACAAAACCTTGTTGATTTCTTGTTAGAAACAAACGTATTTTTATCAAACACCTTCTAGAACTTAAATGCCAAAAAAAGCTATAGATTAAAAAGGTCTATGATAAGTACTGATGGACATAGTGTGCATTCACGATGTTTTCTCAAGCTTTAGCTTTTCAGTAAAACCACCTTTGCTTTATGCTGAAGGACTTCAGGTTACGTCACACAGGTGACAATAAATAGTTGTGTGGAATTAGGGTCATTACTACTGCAATTTAATCCTGGTCCTGTTGATATCATTTGGAGCACTGATAAATTGTTTGACTTTGCCTTAGAAGGATCTCAAATTTGTAAAAAAATTTGAATTATTTGAATTATTATTTGAAACTTCTTAAAAGATGTTGGAAACATCCAGAGTCAAAACTCTCTTGGATGACACTTGCATATGACTGTATGAGACAGGTGCTAAATTGTGGAAATATTTACAAACTAAATATGTATTCGCAGAAATTTCAGCCTATGCCTGGAAATGTTTATCCCAAGCTCTTCACCACATCTCTGTATGTACTGCACAGAATTCTTCTGCAGAAGTGACCTTTACACTTTATAGACACCCAAATCCTGAAGGAAGGCCAATGTGAATATGTAGGCAGGAAAAGAAATGAGGGCAAAAGGATCCCTTTGTTCCACACAGGTCAAATAAAAGTGTCAGTGGGCTCAGGCTGTATTCTCTGATTATTAAAAAGAGGAGTGAGAGTAACCACAAGGTGAATAGTGTTAGGCAGATGGGAAGAATATGCCAGAGCCAGTGCTGAGTACAGTGCTGAAATATGGTCACCACAATGCCTTTCCTAATGCAGGGTAAGTTTTCTCCTTGATATAGCACAAGGCTGATGCATCAGGATCAGAGACAACTGAACTGAAAGAAGAGGTTTTAAGCAGCACATGCCTAATGGCACCAGTCCTCTGCTCTGGGTTCATTTCATCTCAGTGATTCCAGCCGTGACCAATAACTGACCTGCACCAATCTGACACCATTGTGTGGTTTGGAGAGGGTTTAATAGTATGCAGTCACATTCACTAATTTCATGTTTACTTCCCTTCTGTCCTGTCATTCACTCAGCCAAGAGAAGTGGAATTTCCTCCCGCAGCTGCTGTGCTTTGAGGAGCCATTAACTGCAACCTAAAGCACATTCAGCTGCAGTGAAGCAGCAGCCAGCCCACAAACAGCTCTAGAGGGAAGGCTGCCATCGAGACCACCTGTCTCACTCAAGACAGTCCCAAATGTACTGTTGGGTTCTTGACTACACAGATGTTATAAAGATCACCTGGGGAAAACAGAAGATGTCTGCATGCATACACAGCTATAGCCAGCTGATTGCTTCATTCTGTAGGCAGGAAAGGCTTAGAATAATTCTCTTTTTGCAATGTTTCCTGTCAAATTTGACAATGTGGGTTTTTGTCTGAGCAGTCTGAGATTACACAGGAAAATGTAAAATTAAGGTATATTTTTTCTTTAAAAATTTCTGAAATCCAGATCTGCTCAATTCAAGCTCTGTTTTGGAGACCCGAGCCACAAAGTGGCAGCTATTTCCTATAGTAGTTGGTGTGACAATGAGCTCTGGACTGTATGTGAATATGACTAACTATTTAATCAATTTTGTATTTTATTTGAACGGAAATAAGGCTATTAATGCACCACTTGTTTTATTTCCTGTACAAAATTTACTGGAAACTATTAAATATACTGATTTTATTGAGGCTGATCTTCAAAAGTTTTTACCGTTTCTCTGTGTAGGGAGAAAAGAATTAGCATTTATCAAGAGTGTCTGAAGAAACATGTCTTTTCTATAATGAGTTTCCAGGAGTTCACAGAATCATAGAATACCCTGAACTGGAAGACACCCACAAGGATCACTGCAGCCCAACTCCTTGCCCTGCACAGAACCAACCCCCAGAGTCACACCATGTGCTCTAGAGCATTGTCCAAATGCATCTTGAACTCTGTTAGGCTTGGTGCTGTGGTCACTTCCCTGGGGAGCTGTTCCAGTGCCCAGCCACCCTCTGGGTGAAGAACTTTTTCCTGATACCCAATCTAAACTTCCGCTGACACAACTTCAGGCCATTCCCACTGGGCACCAGAGAGAAGGGATCAATGTCTGCCTCTACACTTCCCCTTGTAAACCACTATAAGGTCTCCCCTCAGTCTTCTCTCCTCCGGCTGAACAGACAAGACTCAGTCACCCCTCACATGGCTTCCCCTCCACACCCTTCACCATGCTTGTGGCCCTCCTTTGGACAACTCTCTAACAGATTTCTATCTTTCTTGTATTGTGGTGTCCAAAACTGCACATAGCATTCACCAGTGGGACAAACAAGAAGTATTAAAACTAATTCCACTGAGAATTCAGTTTGCTATTCAATCCCTTAACGTGAATTCACATTTTACACTGACTGTGTGAAAAGGCTGACAGCCTTCACAAAAGAGGGTTTTTTTTCCCAGTAGTGAAGAAAGAGGAATAATAATTCTGTGGTGAGATGCAGTCAGATGTTGCATACAAGGCAAGCACTGGAGACAGAAGTAGGGATTAGCTTTCATAATGCTGCAGTTAAGCACTTTCATGTAGGAACACCTCTCCCGGGTAAGTCAAAAGGTCCATCCAGATCACAGTAATAAGTGGTGGATGATAAAGAAACCAAAGTGCAAGACAGAACAATGAAAGAAATTTAGAAAGAGCAGTGCAAGCATATACAGTCAGAACTTGCCCAGAATATTCTCTAAACTACCAGAAATTTGATTGTCAAGGACTTCCTGGGCTACTGGTCATTAAAGGAATTTTTCTTTTATTGATTTTTCTAGCCTGTATTTCAATCCATGTTGACGTCTAGCACTGCTGTGTCCCCTGGCAAGCAGTCCCACAGCTCATCTAGGTGTTCCATGAAGAAATACCTTTGGTTTGCTATGAAACCTGCCAGTAGCTATTTCACTGAGTGTCCCCTAGCTCTTTTTTAAGTCAGTGAGCAGCACCTCCTTTGAAGACTTCTATTAGGTTCTCTCTTCTATTAGGTTCTGTCTTTCATCTCACTAAGGATCCTCGCTCCCCTGCAGTGCAATCCCCACCTTCTTCATACTAAGAAACCCACTTGACAGTTTTGGATCCAGGCTGAAGAGAGAGCTCCAAGACCAGGTGTGTGAAAGGTGCTGGGGAGGTAGCTGACCTACATTCATGCTCAGGAAAGTGGCAGGCACTTTCACCCACATGACCTGGGTCAGATCATCTTGCAGATGAGATCAACTGCCCTTTAGAAGCAATTCTTATAAGTAAATGCTTATAAATATCTGCTTTAAATGTGCTTATTTACAATGTAACTGGATGCTTTGGTCAAATGAGTCCAGTCAAAGCAAATGTTTGTCAGGAAGTAACAGAGCAATGTCTAAAAAAAATATTCCCATCTTATTCTTCCTCCCTGTCCCCAGATAAAAAGAGCCGTAGGTACAGGGCCAACACCAAAGCTTCCTATCTGACTCAAATCTTGTTTAATATTAAATGAGAAATGTTTGACTTTGCTTCATACACAGATGCTGCTATGGTTTCATTTGGATGTTTTTGCTTGAAACATCTGTCTGAAGTGTGCTAGGAAATTACTATTTAAGGATTTCACTGTATGTTGTCTTTCAAATAAATCCCAAGAAATCTTCCTCTTAACGTGGACAGGAAGTATTTTCATGTTTATATGTATGCATTTCCTTTAGAAACCACACTAGAACGATTACAGATGGACTAACTGGAAGCAGAATAGCTCAGAGATAATTTATAACCCCATTCAGCAAAGAAATAGGGTTCAGTGCTCTAAAATCATCTGTGCAAAGCTGGTATGGCTTGTTTTTCTTTGGTAAAACTGCTTGTTTATTATTCCAAGCCACCAGCTCTCCAAGACACTATTTAGGAAACTACATGAGTTTGTGAAAATCTGTAATGAAGCAGCACAATGTTTTCAGCACTCCAGATAGATGAATAAATGTATATATTTCTAGGATACAACAATATTTAGGGACAGACTGCGATTACCCTTGCGTGGGAAGAAAATTGAATTGAGGAAACTATTGTCTTGTTTCATCATGTGCAGCCTCATAAAAGTCATCCAGAATAATGGTGTAATTACTCTCTCCATTCAGAGGCATGGAGCAACAGCCCTCTTGAGGTCACAGATGCCTTTCCTACATTTTGGTTAGCCTCATACTGCTGCATCTCTAGCTGTACATCATAATTCTGTACAGGCAGAACAGTGTTATTTTTTTCAGGTTTTCCTGTTTTTGTTTTTTTGCAAAATGAGCATTTTCTGGATGTGCACATGCTTTCTCAGGGTATATTCGTCTACAACTCAGCAGTACTGAAGACACTGAAGCATACTTTTCCTCTGTGTAACAAATGGTTGATGCTTCAGTGCAGTAAACTCTGAGAGAGCACTACTCTTTCAGTGGACTTTTTAATTAGTAAACTACATCTCTTTCTAACCTTATCTTCTACAATTACATCATGTATTCCACTCAAGTGTTAACAAGGCAGAAAGCTGGGTATAGCTCACATGGGACACATAAATTGTTTAACAGGACTGATTATCTCGCAAGAGTGTGCTTATCACAGCCATGCTTACATTACAGATGCTGCTGGAAAGGCTTCTATCTGTATAAAAAATCTATTACTGTTAGTAAATCACAACCATAAAGCACCTGTCAGCCAGAAACTCCCACAAACTCTTGCAAATCTAAATTTAGTAGATGAATATCCACTCAAACCTTGTTCTTTCTAAAGTTGAGTGTCTGTCCAAGAGTTAATTTAAAGCAGACCTTGCTTTCCTCACTGCTCATAAGACAGAGGACCAAACCCACAAGTGCTGTGCAGTTTGGACAGCAGTGGACAGTTCCATGTCCTTAAGAGTCCCAGGGGATGCTTGGGAAGAGCGCAATTGCTCTCAGGAAGCCACTAAAGTGAAATGAAATCAGACTTCAAGTCTGTAAGTTAACTGAAACCATTAACAACCACAGAAAGACAGGCCTCTTGACCACTGCCAAACATGGGCAGCTGGGTGCTCCTCCCCAGCAGGGAGCCAAGCATGGCCTCCAGGTGATCTCTGAGAGAACACAGCCACCGCTGAGCCACCAGCTGTCACTGCTCCCCCCAGCCAGCTGATGGCTCTTCAACATCTGCGCGGTTTGTGGGGCTGGGAAAGCTTTGTCAGAGAGCCTTGGGGAGGGAGGGACTGGGGTGTGTGAGGAGTTTCTCCTCTGCTGGGCAAAGGCCAGTGCTGTGCTGTGCTGGGCAGGAGGATGTGATGAGGTGACACAGATGAGGCAGTGCTGGAGCTGCAGCGGGACCACCCCTGGGGGAGCAGCTCTGCAGCAGGGCAGAGCTCCTGTGCAGGCCAACTCTGGCTATAAAGCCCCAGCCGTGGCTCATTACTGCTGGGACTCTGCCTCTCACACCCTGCTGCAACGCCCTGTTTGAGCAAGACCTGCCTGAGCGCATTCTCACCTCCCCCGTCCCTTTTTGCACAGTGTAACTGTGACTTGAGCCTGACCTGGAAAATGCACACACAGCTCAGCTTAACACCCATACATCCTTGGCAACAAGGATTTAAGTTGTCATTGACTTTTGCTGCACTGAAATATATCCTTGGAATTATCCTGAAGACCTTGACTTGTGTTTTGAAGCCCAAAATGCAGCAGCTGTCAGATGGTAGTGAATCAATCTCATTAGGATAAAAAGCACTAGAGAAAGAATCATTGCAAATTTATAAACACTGTTTTTTTCCTACATTGCAACGCACCCAATTCCTGAACCCAAAAAGATTTGGAATACTTAAATTACACATTCCCATTTAATGTCTTCTTTTTCATCTAACTATAAACACTGAGAAGAGATTTGTCTATTTTATTGAAAACCTCTCACAAATTGTCATGTATTAGTTCCAAATTCCAACATGTCAACTGCAAATAAATACAGATTTACAACCTACTTAGGAAAATAGATAAACATGTAGATTTTGATCTTGTAATTTAGCTCACAGGTAAATTTACAACTGTCATGACAAATGAAAACGCTTTGGAAATCTTATTTTTAAACTTAAGAGGCTATTTGCCCCAATTTGACACTGTTAACAGTCAATTCCAAACAGTGCAGCTGGCTTCTGACAGCAGCTACCTAATCATAGGTGAGACCCACAAGAAGAAGTGCAATTAGGCTATAGCACTAAGCAATAGAGCAAATAGGCAGCATGAAGTAATACAGACCACAGGGAATGTTGGATTTTAATTTAAAAACTCTTCCATAAACAGGGAAAAAGTGCAAGCAAGAGCTGAGTAAAGAGGATAAGATGGAAAGTTAAAAAAAAAAAAAAAGGAGGAACAATCTCTTCACTAAGATTAAAGGCCAGGTGAAAAGGCATGGGACTTCACTGCAAGTAGAATATGAAATGCTGGAGCAGCTGAATAGCTGTTTGTTGGCAGAAGTTGTCACGATACTTTTCTAAAACTCAGAATCAAACAGAAGAGGAAGAACTGCACATGTGGCACATGCATACTACCAAGATGCGAATGGTGGCATTCATGTGGATCTTGAGCCCTTTGAAGATTCCCTCATTAAAGAAATTGCTTGTATTGTTATGTTTACAAAGTGCAATTCTGAAGAAAAACAGCTCCAGCATTTAAACCATATTTCTAGGTCTCATGTAGACTATTGCATTTTGATTACTAAAGAACCACCCCCTTTACTTATTGCACCGGGTAGTTCTACTTACATCCTTTATTTCTTGTTCCTGATTCTTCTTCCATAAAGAATACTATGTCCTGCTTTACCTGCTTTTCCTCTTGCAGGCTTTATCAGACAGTTTCCAATAGGGAAGGTCAGGGCTCTTCTGCCTGGACTCCATTGGAGGCCCTGGAAGGTCTCAGAGAGTGAGTCACGCCAGGGATATTCATTTGTGCTGTCAGCTCATTTTAAAGTATTTCCCTGGTTACTATTCACTGCAAAAAGATGCTTGTGATCTAGTGGCCCAGTAACAGTTATGCATACAAACTGCCACACAAGACCAGCTACCTGGTGAGCGCTGACAAGTTTGTAGGATTTTTAGGGAAAGCATCTTTAAAGCAGAATTTTTCTCTGAGCTGTCTTCTACTCTGACACATACTGGCTATGAGTTGTGGAGTAAAGCTGGCTTCTACTCTGAGCCAAATCTGGCTCAGCAGTTGGAAACCACAGCTTCCAAAGCACCTACCAGAAATAAGAGCTCTTGCCATGATTTATGTCTCTGGGATCCATCTCACACTTCAGTCTGTTTAACTGGCATGAGTCTAAGGGTCCTTTTCTCTGTCCACAGGCAAATTAATCACCAAATTAATAACACAATAATACAAAGAATGGCTCTTCCAAATTTACCAAAGATATTCTTTCTCTGCTCAGAGAAATCATCCAGCAGGAATGAAAGATCTAACTCTGCACTTCTCAAATAAGTCTCCTATTGCTTTGAGACAAGGAAAGCAAACAAAAGGGTTGACTAATTAATTACAGGCTACTTAGCTGAGGTCATGTCCACTGAAGGAATATATCTGCATTTAAAAAAAAAAGTAACTTATTAACCATTGTGGATAAGTGTGTGTAAGATAAAATCTATTGAAGTGATTTTATAAAGCACATAAAGATCTAAATCCCACGTTGAAGAGAGATTTACGGCTTTACATTTTATCCCCACTGGCAGCATGACCGGAGATGAAACTTCCATTGATTGGCTTCAGTTAGAGTTAAAAATAAACAGACTGAAATCCCCTGGCTGTCCAAGAGCACAATAAAACTACTATTGTGTAGCTGTGGAGCTACTGCTCCAGGGAACAAATGCTTAACTTTGGGTTATCTTTTGCACCTGTACACTGGCAATTTTTCCAAATTGGATGAACATTTCCATGGTACTACTGTGACAGTTTGAATTTGTGTGTAAAATTAATCTTCATCCATGGTGCGTTTGAGAAGCTAGCAGGAAAACGCAATCCTAGATTGGGAAAGTGGAAAGAACAGTCCTCAGGTTACTATGGATTGGGAAAGTGGGACAAGCAATCCTCAGATTACTGCAGGGGAGCCACTTTATGGCCATGCCAAAACCTTCTACAGACACCTCCAGAAACTGAGGGGAGAGAAGTATTGTTAAAACACTTAGGAGGAGGGAGATCCATATTCCTAAGACACTGCTGTGACTAATGTACACAGCTGGATACTCAGGTCCTCAGGAGCATAAGTGTCACATCTTCCCCCTGCCTGGGGTCCAGGCCATTCTCCTGCCCAGCATCAGCTGGTCCCCCCATGTTGATGGAGCCAAGCCAGGCATATTCATGTGGTGCCAAATTTTGATCAAAGGTCACTGAAGGAGAATCTCTCACCTAATGGGCGGCAGGAATATCTCATTCACAGCCTGCAGCAGGAGGAGGCGTGTTTGTTCCAGATGGCACACTTGCAAAAAGGATGGCTTAAACCACTTACACTGAGTGACAAAAATCAGATTATCTGGTAGCTGATAAAAGGTTAGTTACAGATCAGGTCTATCAGCATTATTTATAAGAACCAGTTAGACCAGGGGAACTAACTGGAAATTTCTGTGCTGAGAACAACAGAGCAAATGGGTAGCATGAAGCTGTTCAGACTACAGGATGGATTTTAAGACAAAAATCCTTCTATGAACAAGAAAGCATCCAGCTACCATAAGTAGGACATGAACTGTTGAAGCCAGTCCAGATGAGGGCTACAAAAATGGAGAAAAGGAGGCTCCAGGGAAACCTTAAAGCATCTTCCAGTATCTAAACGGGATTTAAAAGAAAGCTGGAGTGGGACCTTTCATGAGAGCATGTAGTAATAGTGTTCCAGGCCAGGCTGGATGAGGCTTTAAGCAGCCTGGTCTAGTGGAAGGTGACCCTGACAATGCCAGTGGGGGTTGGAACTAAATGATCTTGAAGGTCCCTTAAAACCCAAACCATTCAGTGATTCTATGATTCCATAATACTTAAAATTTTTACACTAAACTGTAGCAATTATGCCTAGTCGCATATTTAAGCTTAGATTTTTACTTCCATTTGTACAGATTCTTTTAGCTAATGCTGATGACAAGTACATATCAAAAAAAATCCCTGAAGATGAGAACATACTCTGCAGCTTTGTTGAAATTCAGGTAGCAGGTTTGATTCTAAAAATGACACATTTATTTCAAAGAAGAGGGCAGAGATTGACTCATATTTTTTAAGAAATTTGTAGCTCATGATTTGATACAGACGTACACTTGAATGTTGGGAGACTATTATACAATTCAACACACTGTAGTGACCTTTCACAGCGTTTCAAAATTTTGCAAGGTTTCCTCAAGAGTTCTGAATTCTCAGAGGTCCTCAGTATTTAAGTTTCAAAGCCCTATTCTTTTATGCTTCATTTTGAAACCATTTTAAATCAACAGTGTTGCACCTGCATTTTTTTAGTCATGTGGAGAGGGGGGGTTGTGTATGTTTCACAATGCAGACATATGAAAAAGATAATCTTCTTCAGTTTGTGATTTCAGGGGGTGAAGGGAGGGAAGAACTACCTTCTGACTCACAGTGGAGAATGATGGGGATTTAACCCCACATCCTGTCATTCCTTCTGAAGCTCAGCAAAGAGCAGAAGAAAGAGGCTGCTCAGGAGCACATCAGCTCACATCTGCTGGTGGGTGCCCAGGAAGCTTGTCAGGGAAGGATGTGAAAGAGATCGATATGGACTGTGTCACCTAATGGTGTAGGTGCTCACCCTGACTAGATAGAAGTAGTTGGATATGGGATTGAATGAAGCTTGCCTCTGCCTCAAACAAATTCAAAACCAAGGCTGTTAGTGACTCTCCTCTTGCCTTTCTGTCTGGGCCTGAGAAAATCTTCCCCAGCAGCATTGCTCCTGAGCTTTTCTGTACTCACAAACACTAATTTTGAGTGATTTTTTTTTTCTGGGTTAGCTGATAAAATTCCCAAACAGCTCTTTCTCATTTAATGTCATCTTATTGAAGTTCCTTAGAAAGATGCATCATACCTGACAGGAACAGATTCTCACCTTATTAAAATTAAAGAAGTGTAAATACTGGGGAAGGAAGAAGAGTCCAATGGTCAGAGCACTAGCTAGGAATGCACAACCCTTCTCACAACTGCTTTTGCTTTACAAGTCTTGTAAGAGAAAGATAAGCAAAGTTAAATTAAAGGCTCAGTCCAACGATGTCATCTGTGACTGGGATAAAAGGGCTTCCTTTTCTCACAGAAACATTTGGTAATTACCAAATACAAAAGTACTGAGAAGAGCTTTGGTAGCCAGGCATCTCTAAAAAACAGTCTTTTGTTTTATGAAGGTTGCAGTGAAGCAGGTGGTTTTAACATAACTTTTTAAAAGTAAGTTTAATTTCCCAGATAATCCAGCTGACTGACACTCTTCCACTTCTGAGCCTGCCGGCTCTGTGGGTTGTAGAGTTAACAATGTTTAAAGGTGAATTACAGCTACCTACAGGCTGAACAAAAGAGCTATCAAAATTATTTCACATAAATTTCCTGGTTTTATTCAAAGTAGATTCCAGTAAGGAAAGTAGTAATACTTCTTAGCTCTAAATAAATCCATGTTTTATACTTGAATGTCCTGGCTGCCAGCTGTGATCATGGTCTGTAAAACTTCTTACATTTTTCTTAAAGCTTCAGGTATAGAAAACAAATAACTATGCAAGAGTTATATCTCCCATGTTAAAGTAGTGATGGTTTTCTAAGCCCTTGAGGCTGCATGGGAATCACTCATTCCAACGGATTATAGTTGACAGTCTAATACCTCAGTGCGTGGAGGCCACCTACAATTAGGAAAACCTGAGGAAGGCAATGCTGGGATTTTACCCAGATGATCCAAAGGACCAAGTCATGCTGCTCTCATTCAGTACATAAATGGTGGAAGGATCCTTGTTACATAAGCCCGTGGGAGAGCTCCCATGGGACTGATTTGGCACAGAGCCCTCAGGGTGTGGTTTGGGTGGAACTCAGCAGCTCCATGGCAATGCCACTGCAAACAGAACTGGCTTTTTTCCAGAGACCCTTTCTTCCTGTATTCCTTCAGTGCCTTCTGCAAAAAGCAGGACATTGCTTAGCAGTGATGTCCTGCACATGTGCATGTAAGTACTAAATTACTATAAAGTGAACCTATGCCTTCCATTCTTTGAGGTTAAAATCTGTTTATTAATTTCTTTCATGTTGATCTTTGTTTCATTTGGTCTCCTTACCATACAAACCCCATCATGCACTGGGCAGTCACTGAACCTTTGTTGCCTTTTAGCTCCCCTCTGTGAGTTTGTAAAGCACTACATCAGATGTTAAGTGTCCTAGATGACAGTTTCTATAGATAGATCAAAATTCACAGCAGGTGTAGACCATGGCCTCCTTGAGTCCTAATCAGTCCCTCCTCTGTCCAGAACATTACACGGCTGGAGAGCTCAGAACTCGGGATCATTCCTGGGGCCACAAGGTGAATTGTTGTTTATAATTAACACAGATTCTTTAACAGATAATACACATAGAATAAAACCAGCATATTAGCAGTAGATGTGATTTGCAACCACTGCACACCAGTCCCTTGAATTTTAAGTCCAAACACCACCAACAGATGAGGACTGTCAAAGAAATTAAGGCAGTTAACTAAAGAGTCCAAAATATAAAATAAAGCCTTTAAATGGATATTACACAAATGTTTGCCATCTAACTCCTTACCGCAGTGTCGTTGGTGGTGATGTACACCAACACATCCGAGTTGTTTCTGCCATTGATGTATCGGTAACAGTTCCACACACAGCTTATCAAGTAACCCTGCAAAGAAAAGGGATCTATTATTCTGTGCAGAAAATAAACCATGGATGTTTTTCTGATAGAGCATATCCATTCTTTATAAATATGAATGTCAGCATGATAGAAGCACGGGACAGTCACTTTCCTGGTTGCAGTGACAGGGAGAATGTCTGGGGGCTCTGTGAGTAATCCAACGTCATTCCTCATACCGATAGAATTGGGGTTCTTTAGAATTGAGAAGGTTCTGGGGAGAACTTACCGTGGCTTTCAGTATATAAATGGGGCTTGTTAAATCAATGTATTCCATGTGACTGGAATGGTCTGGGGTCTTTGTATTCTTGCCTGACTAGAGAAAATTGCCAAAGTAAAAGCTTTTATTGACATCTGAAGTTATTTCTGACATTTTAAACATTGTTAAAAATATTGAGGGTTTTTTTCCAGTGTAAAACAAAAACCTCTATAATGGCAGCAGTAAACCTCCTGCAAGATCATAAACTTCACGGCTTTTGTTCTTGGAGCTTGTGTAGTGCTACTTCCTGTCAAACAACTAGTTGTCTCCGCTTCTTTAACTGGTTGGGCAAAATGCCCACAGCCTGCACCTCCTTCACGTGCAGGAGAGATTCCAGTTTGGGCAGCAGAGATGAGCAAAGTGACTGGAAGGAAGATAAGAGGCAGGAAGATGTGGAGGAGCTGGAATCAGATCCACAGGATGTCAGTAACACAGTTGGCAGGACTAAAGCAGCTCTCTCTGGAGCTTTCTGCTTCCCATTGTTGGAGGTTAGGGTTTTTCCTTTTTGTTTTCTTTCAAACTAAGACATCCATGTAATCACACATGATGGTGATGATAACTTTGTGTTTTGATAGTGCCCAACTTATATTTTTACTTAGTATGTCTGTACAGCAATTCTTCCACAAACCTTACACATGCAGATTAAACTGCTAGCACTGAATTTGCATGTGTGTCTCACTGACTGAGTCATACTTTTGTGACTCACTTGCACTGATGGCCTTCCAAAACTCTCTTATCCCTTTGAGCTGCTCTGTCTCCAGAGCTGACACACATGAGCTGTGTTTTTCAGGATGCCACGTGATTCACTGATGGCTTGCTTTCCAGATCAGGAAGTGTTTTTTTTCCACCAGGGCTGAGCTGGCTAAAATCTGGTAAATTTGCTTCCTCTTTTTTCACTGTACTTTGCAGACCCTGGATTGACTTGCAGCTATTGCAGACTTATACAATACTTTTGGCCATCAAATGGGGAGAGAAAAAGTTTTCTAGAATGAGCTTAGTCCCAAAGGAAGATTAGACAGGCGCTGCAGACCAAGCTGTGGGCTGTGGCTGTGCAAACCTACCCCAGGCTACTGAAACAAGTAAAGGCACATAGATGGAGCATCATCGCATCTTTTCCAGAATTAAGTAAAATGCCATTGCTAATTTTAAGTGGTAATAAGTAGTTCAGTAGCTTTCAGTGCTCAGACACTATAGCCTGGGAAAGGCATAAGAGCCAATGCAGAACAGAGACAACACTTCTGAGGGGACACAGCCTGTCTTTTTAAGAAACCCTTTACCTTAAGCCTACCTATTTGCACAACTATTTCCATACTCCTGTCAAAATCCAAAGTGAGGGAAGCCCTGTTTTGGACAATACAATCCTATCTAGGATGGATAGTGGGATATTTATTTTTTAATGTTCCCATTCCATGTGGTGAATAAAACACACTTAACCCCACAATGAACCTCTACAGCTTTCCCAGCTCTGAACCCTAGCTCTAATCAGCCCTGGTCCTGCATGCACAGGCTGTTTCTCAGTGGGTGAGGTCTGTTCCTTAAATTAAGGAGATCATCAGCCAGCACGCACCAAGGAATTAGCCCTGAGACACTGACCAACATAGGGCAGAGAGTGGCAGCAGCTCCTTGTCCAAGTGCTTTGGACATGTCTGCTGACCTGCAAATCACGAGTCAGAAACTTGTTTTCCTCAACCTGTAACTTTATTTAAGCTCATTCCTAAAAATTATTTTCTGTCAATGCTGCTTCATTGTTAAATGGGGCTCCTGATTCAGTTACCAATTTTCTTTACTAAAAGACTTGGCTGAGGCTTCAAATACTGCTTTAAAATGTGTGGCTGGACACACAGTATATAAATATATTGATTTTTATCTCAGGAGACTAATGCTCACATTTGAAATTGGCCCCAGATAAAAGGCCTGAACTCCCTCAGCCTAATCCACCCTTAGTGGATCTCCTGCCTACCACAGCATAGACTGGTGACGGACACCTTTTGTGGGAGGCAGCCCCAAGCAACCACCACGAGAAAGGACAGGTGTGTAAGAAGGCTGAAAGTACAAACAGGCACCATGCTTACTTCTAACCAGCTTTCAGTCTTCCCCTTTGGATGGTGGGGAATTACTTGAGACCCTAAGGATCTGAAACTTACAGAACTTTGTCACCCTGCCTCTTGCTGCTGCAGTTGCAGATGCACTTTTTAAGTTGCATAACAACGGTAATGAACTGCAGACCTGTGCTCATCAGATGCCTGACCAGAAGATTGACCAGCATCTTTGTGAAAATTAAGAGGTTGTTGTATTGTGCTGCTTCTTGTAACACAGCAAGAGAAAGTCTGAGCTGATCTGGGTCACAGCACCCCTCTGGGTAACCCCTCTCTGGCAGCAAGTGCAGGGTGAACACCACAGACCCAGCAGAGCCCCTCAAGTTAGGAGCTGCCTGCACTGAATCCTATTTGACTCTCCAGCTGCTTTGAATTTTCTGTTTACAGAGCTGGGATGGGCTTCAGGGACTGGTGAAAATGAGATAAAGATTTCTACACAAACTGAAATTTAAATGAAGATTTCAAAGGGACACTCATAGCAGACCAGTTGACCACATGTATTTCCCATGTTGGTGTTACAGAAGGAGAAACAATGGGTTGCTGCGCTGATAAAATCTGCAATTAAATCCACCCTCTCAGCACACTAGAATGTGTATCTTGTGAGTATAAAAAGGCTGTATAAGAACAACTGCTTAAAACTGAAAGAAATGCTGTGATTCAAAAGAATGAATAATATTAAACCAAACCACTGGTCTGCAACACTTTATGTGGCACCTTACAGGGGCCAAGATACCAGCTTTTGGCTCACAGTCACACACGCTAAGGTATGCAATTTAAAGCAACTGACCCCTGGTTTAGAGATGCTTCTCCCATAAGTATCCTGTCATCATCAGTGCTGGGACTTGTGCTAGGCTTTTGTGGAACAGGTGGCAACCTCGTGGCTATGTATTGGCCATTCCTGGGAGTGGGGATCAGAGCTTGGCTGTTGGGGCTGTGTTCATGGTCCCAACTGCTGCTCCATCAGCCCTGCAGGAAGGTAGCAGATGGCAGGTGATGTGCTGCAGGTCAGGGCTCCCCTTCCCAGAAAGAATGCCCTTGGGCTGAGATACCAAATCTTTCAGGGTGAACACAGAATTTTTTTCTTATCCTTTCCCATCTGCTGAGAACACCAGGACATGCAGAGTGGTCTCATTTCCAGGCTCAAACCTTGTAGATGCAGCTCATATTATGGAGAACAGTGCTAATATTCCGTTTGCTAAAGACCAGGCTGTCTCACTGAACTGGAACACCTTTTGGCTGCCCCGCTGGCAGCTACCGCGTCCTACCTACTTTTCGGAAAGAGAAAGGCCAAGAAGAGATTGGGGCAGCTTGGGGAAAAGGCTTAATCTGGTTGTGCCTGTGCTCATCTGAGCTCATTTGGGCCTAAGGAGCTTCCCCATGATGGGGAGGTTGAAGCCTCAATTGTTCTGTCTCAGAAGCTGGGGTTGGCTGGAAGAAACCAAGGCCCTCTTCTCCAAACCAGCTGCAGAGGACACAGTTCAAAAGTCACTGCTGACTATATGCAACTTGAAGTCCTGTGTGCATGTATAAAAATATATTGGTCATGTCCTTCCTTAGGCCAGATAGGAAATATCTGTTTCATGGTATGCAACTCCAGTTCACTTTCTAGAAAAGACAGTGAATGGAATAACGTATTTTGGGTCTACTCTGAAAAGCGTTCTGTGTGAAACCACCTGAAATTCCCATTAGGTGCTTCAGATGCAAGTAAATGGTAAGGACTAAAAAGACATGTGCTTGTGAGTCGTTAGCTGGCCTGCTTTCTTACCACCCTCTCTTGTTTCCCTTCCTTTTTCACAAACCCATGACTGCAAAACACAAACCCAGCATCTGCTCAGTAGCGTTCTCCTATTTACATAGCTTCACCCAAAACAAGTGTCATGATACCAAATATTTCTGAGGAATTAGGTGATTCTGTTTTGTTTTTCCCACCAGTTGAATACAGCTTTTCCTGGGTCACAATGTTTGGTTCCTCTCCCTATTTCTAGCTGAACTCCAGAGGAGTTGCATCAGAGAAATTTTTTAGAACACATTCCTTGTGGAACCTGAAAAATCTAAGGATTTATTAAATTCACACATATTTCTTAGCAGAGCAAATAAAATCAGCTGTGCAGTTGTGAACATATAAAGCCAGAAGGCTAAACTCTATTGCTAAATCACAGAAAGTGAGCACAGCTTCCAACAGCACTTTAATATACCCTGTCTGTTGGGTTACTTTCACCAATTTTGAAGTAGCTTCAATAACCTAATCTACCTCTTTTGCCACAGTAACATTCCCTGTATATGTTGCCAAACGTGTTGTCTGGAAGCAACATCTTTGGTGTCACTGTGACCCCTTGGGGCTTCTCTAATCTAACGCAAAATCGCTTTGCAGAGAGAGCAAGACTAATTTGAAATAAAGACTCACGCAAGAAATACAAAAACAGCACCACTGTGCTGTGAGAAACTTGGAGAAGGGCGCAAGAAAAGGGCAAACACACCAGCATATTTTAAAGAGGTCCAATTGGACATATTTTACAAGGGTACTAGTGGGAGCCACAGGTGGTTGTTTTTCCTACATTGACTTGTCTGATCTTATTCTGAGCTCATTTTGAACTTCTGACCCACAGCAGGTGGGGCTGCCACACGGGACAGTCAGCCTGGAGGTGGTGGTTTCACATGAGCCCTTTCCCGCAGCTCTGGGTGATGTCACATCTCCCCTTTCCCTGGTACCTGCCACCTCCAGCCCTCTCACCCACTAGGTTTGTCTAACAGCAAATAAATTCTCATTCCCTGTGTCCTTCTGTTGCCTGGTCTGACAGTTCTTTATGGTACTTCTCCCAGGACAGATTGCTTGGATTTATTTACCTGCTCCACAAAATTCTTTCTGAGACAGGGCACCAGAAGGGAAGTTATGCTTCTGGAGGTGGTGAGCATCAAAATTGGCTAAGAAATGATACAATTTATATTCTGGTTTTTCTATTCCTTTCTTAATATTCTTAGCATTTGATTTACTTGTTTGACCAGAAATGAGCTAATACTTTCAAAGGTCCTCTGTAACAGCCACAAGATCCTTTTTATAGGTGGTCACACTTACTTCAGAGTCCACTGCAGTGTTTGTGACACAAGAACGTGCTTTCTTAGTGCCCACTACTGAGAATATTTCACCACTGAGTTTTCCTAATATTTCCTTGTTCACTCAGTCCATCCCAAGAGATTCTCCTGCAAAGATTTCTTGGCTAATTATTTTCCCTATTTTGAATGCCATTGCAAAAAAACGTTGTTAAGATTTCCTTCCCCTTCCCAGATCTCTTATGAATGCACTGAACTGCGCGGGTTGCAGTGTTGGAAAGTCTGATAATTTATCCTTATTCCCTGGCGACAGTGAGATTACCTTTTCTCCCTACACATCTTAGGGTGGTTTTGAAAGTTTTTCATGAGACATACTGCCAAACACATTCTGAAAAAACAAGTAGTGTGTATCAACCGTCTCTCCCTTGTCCACTAGATGATCCACTGCTTCAAAGGATTCTAAAGTCATGAGTTCCTCCGACAAGCATCACACTTCCCCGTGGTGGATTATATATTCTTGTGCTTGTCTACGAGATTTTTCATAATTTTTTCAGGATTCCTATAATCCTGTTTCATATAGGTATCAGGTTGCTGGGGGTGTGGTTAGCCAGAACTCTTCTAAAGACAGACCTCCCAGCAAGGGACATTCCACCCATGACCAGAAGTGGACTTTATACAGAATAGTGCACTTACCTTAAAAGCCAAAATGATACTTATGAAAAGGAGGATAATCACAACCAGACACGTAGGGTTCACAGACATAATCTCTTCCTTGTAGGGAAAATTGCTAGGCTGCATAAGCAAAAATAAGCAAAACACTGTGAGTCAATCTCACAAGTCATTTAAAAACCATTCAACTAGTTCATTCTATAATTAATAGCTTACAAAGCTTTCTGTGATCTACTAAATTGGGAGCTCTCCCCACCAACAACCAGTTTCAGTAAGTGTGGCTACAACAGGCATTGTGAACACTCAGCTGCCAAGGGTTCCCTGGAGGGCTGAGAGATTTGCTTTTTGCTTTGGAAGTGGTGTGGGCTCTCTCTTCCTCACTGCACACTGGGTTTGTATCTGACACAAACCAGCAGAAGTCTGAGAGCTTTGCAGCAGGAAATCTTCCACCATGGGAAATGGCAAGCAAATCTCGCACTTACTGAGTAATTGTTACACTGGCACTGGCTGCCAAAGAACAGTGGCAGCTCTTTCCAGAAAATCAAAGCAGGAAAAACTGGACAGCATAATCCTTTTGCCTAATACTTAATGACATTTCAAAATACACTGAGTCTATTCTACTCCATCTTATTCTGGCTAAATTTGGACTACTTCTCTAGGAACACTTGTTAGTGCTGCTGTCTGTGTCCCATGGAGTCATGGGTCCTACAGGGGAGCCACCTTATGATTTCAAGTTGAAATGTGGAAATGTGCCCCAGGCCCTTCTGCTGCTGCATACATGAAATAGAGGTGACAAAATGAATCTTCCTGCTTGGTACAGACTCTAATGATTTACAGCTGTGAAACACTCTAGGATCAGTGATAAAAAATAGCCCCTAAAAATGTTCTACTGAATTTTTTATTCCTTAAAAACTCCACGCCCTTTAAAATGAATGTTCCAAATAGTTCTGAAATACTGCAAGACACAAGTTCCTGTTTCAGTTAGAATAAACCATTGTTCATAGACAGAGCAGTTCTCCACAAAAGATAGCTCCACTGCAACAGTAGCTCATTATATCTGAATGCAATAGTTTCTTCCACACAACTCCCTTTTGCCTTACAGGTCTAATTACTTAACCAGGCCAGCTCTGCATCCTTGTCAGGACAATTAACTAGACCAAGCTATAACTGTATTCTTGGCAATGATGGTGTAAATCCAGAGTAACCCCTTAATAACCCTTATTCCAGCACTCAGCCCAGTGCATCAGGAAATTATCCTTTTTTTGGACAGCTGCTACTGAGAATAGCTCTTTATTTAGCGCTTCCATGAACTGTTCAGAGTGGTTAACATCAACAGCAGCTGTAACTCTTTGCAGCTAAATGTTACATAAGCACATTTTCTGCTTCTTGACAGCAATGTTTCTGTTCCTGTACTGAATTCCATGGCTGAAGTTGTTATCATGTTATCTTCTTTGTCGAGGTACAGTTTTTGTAGGGAACTAGCTTGCTATAATTCAGTACGTTACTGCTTTTTATTTTTTTCCCCACAGAAGGTTATTCCAAATATAGTGGATGCAGTCACCCAGAGACTAAGAAAGCAAGAGGATATGCCAAGAAACTATTCACTCCAAAATGAAACAAAAACTTTATATGTATAAAATTTAAGTATTAATGCTACAACCTGCCCTCCTGCTTGCAGGAGGGACACCATAAGTTAGGAAATTAAAAAGTCCAGTCAGTCAAGGACAGTTAGAATAAATCTGTACCCAGATGACTTTTTCAGTACTGATCTACCATTAAAAGAATACCCAAAATAGTTTGCAAATGTAATAAAAAATTTCTATTAAGCCTTCGGTTCTCCTAAGAAGAACCTGGTTTTTGGAAAGCAGTTACTGGTCAAAGACTGGATGACTGCATGCTGGTTTTCTGGCCATAATGTAATGGGCTGTTCCTAGACATCAGCTCAAAAGGGATTTGCATGGGGGCAAGAGGAGAGCAGGCAAATGACCAAGCTCCCACTTCCCCGAAAAGCAGGAACATCTGCTGAAGCATGAGCCCTGCTGAAGACTGGTGCAGGATGTGCTGTTCAGCAGTGCCTGGCCCTCCCTTGTATCAGCCCCAGTGTTTCACCAAATATTTCAGCAAAGCCAGGAGAGCACATGAGGAACAAATACTGTGGTTTGTCCCCTTCAGGCTCAGGTTTGTCCCCTTTCTGAGTCTCTGTTCTGAAGAGATGAGGAGTGTAAGCAGCCCCAGTGAGGGAGAGGGTGCTGCACCCATGCCATGGTCACCCCCACGCACAGGTGCCCGGGAGCTCTTAGTGCAGGGTGTGAAAACTCAAGTCAGTCCCTTCTGGAGCTTCCAGGCTCCCTGTGTGTGAGACAAAGCTTTCAGTTCTCTGATGGATAGCCCAGGAGAATTGGGTCAGCGTGAAAGAAACCCCTTTGTCTTTTTTTGCTAACTGGGCTGGGCCAGCCTATGAGCAGTCTGATCTTAAGTCACAACTACAAACACCTTCAGTGCTGTAGAAAAACCAATTTATAAAACTTGCACCTTTGGCAAAGAAGCAGGAAAGATTATAGGAAGCATCTCAGCTGGCTCCAGTCTCACTCGGGATAGGGACCATCATGGAACTGGTGCCATTAGGCAGTCTTGGGGTCCCATCCCATGGCTGCAAGTGTTCCCAAAATCTCATAAATTGCCACGGAAAAGAGGTACCAAGAGTGGTTCAGATGAATCAAACCACTGGCTTTCACTGACTGCGATGATGAACTTTAATACTGATGTCGATACATGAGGTGGGACAAGAAATTCTGCTCCTATCTTGGGAGTTTGCTCTCCTTTGGGAAGACCAGTAGCTGAAATCCTGCTGGCTAGGAAGGTTCCAGGCACCAAGCTTGGTGCTGCAACTTCTGGAAAAAGATCAGTGTCAAATCTTGCGCAAGGTTTGATGAAGCTGAGACTGAAATACATCAGGTTTGGAAAAATCAAGCCTATCACTGGAAACACAGGAGTGATGAGCAGAACATGACAAAATTTTCTATACAAACAAAAGGTAGTTGTAATGGTGTTGCACTGGCATGCTGAAGTCATAATTAAAGTGTCATTTATAACCTTGTCACGGACATGGAGGGCTGCATGCATAATACACCTGCTATACTTCTAATTTAAAAAAATTACTGCTTATTCATACCAAAGCCCTATTACACACTTAAAAAGACTCTAAAATGTGCATGGAAAGTACATTTCTATTGCATTGATATCGTACAAACACAGAAGAAGAATAAAATTACAAAGGCTAAAGCCATTTCTCATTCCCTCAGTCTGTTTGCATAACCTTTCACATCTTCCTTCCCCTTGGACCACAAAAAACTACTTTAAAATACAGTATGAGTTGTCATTCCAAGTTACAAAATCTTCCAAGTATCAAAATGTTACAAATTTGAAAGAAAACAGCAATGTGTCTGTAGAATTTGTAAAGCTCTGCTATGAAGTTAGTGGTACTTCATTGGGATTATAAAATGGCATTAAAAATGTTAGAAAGGGTGTTTAGGTTTTAAGCTTTAGTTTATAGGAAAAGTTTCTTTAGATTAATCTCCTCTATGTTCTTTAGGCATTTCTCCAAGGATTCAAAGCATGACTGGTACCACCTGCATTGTTAGGCAGCAGCATTGCAGGCATTCCCACAGTGAAGCTATTTGATATACTTTGAAATTTTGTTTAGATGAACTTTCCTGCACTTTGATTAGAAAGAGGTTTGCATAACTCAGTTGCAGACCAGCCTCTTCTGCACCTCTGCTTCAATCCATTCCATACGCTGTTATCAGATGATAGAAGATGAAGTGTTTAATTTGAAGGCTTAAAAATGCCCGTATATCAAAGATTTAGTGGGGTTAAATGAAAGAAATGTGCTTTAGGTCAAACTGCTTTAGACCTCTGCTTAGTCCAAGAACTAAAATTATTTTTATTTTACATGCTAGTTTTGCTGTATGCAAAAAAAAAGGCAACAAGAAGTTTCCAAAGACACTGTTCCTAGCAAAGAAGAAGCCAGTATAGACTGATCTTACCAAACACCCTGTGAACACAACATTTTCAGCTATGGCCCTGACCAGCTTCTTGATAGGTACTCACCGTTTTGCTAAAAGTACATGAAGAGTTTCACTGTAGCTGTAACTCATCACTGACAAACTGAAATCTGGCAGATGTGCACCAAAATAACTATATAATGATACCAGATAATAGTGAAGTAGAAATGGTTAAAGAAATAGGGTTTTCCTCACCTTAGAGCAAACAAAAAAGTTCTTCTGAGACTGTTAAATGTATTCTGTTACCATATGCAGTTTATTCCAGATATTCAATAATGGATTTGAAGAACAGTTGGAATTTCTCATTTACCTTATGGAGATGTGCCCCCTAAAATATAATTTCCCAAATGCAAAGCAGTTTTAGAGGAACAGAAACTGTAAGAATGCCAGGAAGAAACACAATCCTTGTTTCCTGCCTGCCCTGGCAGACCACTGCAAAGGGGGTGAGGGCAAGAAACCCAAGGGCTTATTTGCAAACCATCAGGAGGGATCACACCCAAATGGCACTGCATTTATGGTGTAATTCCTTGCATTGATTTTCATCTTGTCCCATGTCTGAGTATCTGATAACAGTGGATGTGCCCTTCACATCTCCCCTTTGCTTACTCTGAACCAAACGTAACAACCTTATGCCAACAGATGCAGCCTTTCCAGGTAATGGGTAAGGGGTTCCAGTTGAGCTATTTGTGCTTGGGACCACAGCTAAGACACAGGAGGCATAATCAGCTTCAAAGCAGATGCAGAACACCTTCAAAACTTTTTTGAACAGGTGACATTAACTGTTCAAAATTCATCACAGCTCTTGGTAGCTCTTCCCCATCACTAATCTCCAACACAAATGATAAAATACAAACTAATCCTTGTTTCTAAATGAACTTAACTTGGACTAGCTTCCAGCTGTTTATTAGCATTATGCCTTACATCTAATTTGAACAGCTTTTTAATACCTTATTATTTTGCATATGAAACCTCTAATGGCACTACCTCTCAGTCTTCTTTCTCAGTAAATGAAGCAAGAAAAGCTGATTGTCTCTCATCATACTACAATACATCCAGCTTTTATATAGGTTTGTTTGGGGAACTTTTTCTGCATGTTCTCTGACTTTTAGGCATTGTTTTTTCACAACCAGTCTCAACAAAGAAATGGAGAATATCCACAGTACCAACAGAGAAGGGAAGTCTCCTCTCCATTCTATTAATTGCTCTTTTTTCTGTCCACAAATCCCAAGAGCAATTTTTGCAAACAGCTAAACCACCGAGGGACTCTAGTTTTGGCATTTAAATCCCTAGGCTGCTTACAGGGTCACTACATCCCAGGCACAGTTGTCAAACCGTATGCTCATCTGTATTGCTCAGGCTTTTACATTTCTTTGTATTTATCTCTGTAGTACACATTAGTGGCTGAACTCAAGTTCTCAGGCAGTCTAGCTCAGTGTAAGCCATGGGTTTTACTAGAAGTGAATTTGCACGGAAAAGTCACAAGTACTGCCACTGGGAAATGCGGAGATGTGCTCATTCTGGGCAATGCAGGGTAGGGTCTCCCAGGGGATGACACAGAACAGCCAGATTATACTCCTGCTCACAACCTCCCACCAAAGGACTCAATCCCTCTAGACAAGAAGCCTGGAGAAGCTCTCCCATGGCTGACATCAGCTTTTGTGAAGTGCCTCTTGGGGTCCAACATTATTAATAAAAGTCAAGAGGAGGATGAAATCTACTGCTGATTCCTGGAGACTCAGAATAGAAATTCACTGGCAGATGGTTCAGCTTGACCAGACCCTCTGCAGTCTGCCAGCTAACCTCTCCATGTGATGTGATACATCCTGTATTGATCTAGTGCTTTATTGATGCTCTGAACCTCATGCTGCGAAGCCAAACATCTCATGAATGTCCATTATGCCCCTGCCCATCTTTATTGAAGAAGTCAGTAATCTTGTCAGTGAAGGAAAATGAGTTTGCCTGCAGGACTGATTTTTTATGAAACTGTGCTGGCAGCCATTAATAATTTTTTTCTGGTCTAATCCATTATCAATTGACTGTCCTCTCAGCCCCAGCCCTTCTGTTATTATTCTGCTTGGTAGCAATGTCAGGCTAATCAGCCTATAATTATCCTGGAAATCCCCCTTGCCCTTTTGAGCACTGACAGTTTAGCACTCCTGAAGTCCTGTGGCATTTCATTACCAGTGCAGAATATAATTTACAACACCAAGACAAAGATGTGTGCAACCGAAGATTCAACACTCCAGAGCAGCAATACAGATCACAGAACACTCTGCTGCACCATACCCAATTGCTTCCAAGGCCTGCTCTTTCTATTTCTGCTACAGAAGGACATATTTTTTTATCTGCAAGGAAATAAAGGGAGGTTTTAGCACACATTTCAAGAGGAACAGCTGGTCTTTGTCCCTCTAGTGAGTCAGCTCCAAATGTAGCACCATATTTTCAGCAGAAGAGCAGAGGCTTTGAAGTGCACATTTCCCAGCCTGTTTTTGTCCCCGTCATGTTCTTGCACAGTAACCAACACTGACTAAAATCTGGTTACAACTCATCCTCTGGGAGGTCGGGGGGGGGGGTTCTGCAGCCACAGATGCTTGTACTGCCACAAAAGCAGGGCTGGCACCAATGCAGCAGCAAGGGTCTGCAGGGAAAGGACAGTCAGGAGGGCTCCAGCAGTGGCAATGCAGCAGCACTCCCAAACCATGGCTATAATTTGCTCTTTTCCACCCGTATCTCTGAGAACCTTTTGATTTATTCCTCTCCTTCTCTTCCAGTGCATCATCAGCTGTGAATGCAGGTGGGTGTTAAATAAGATGAAGGATAACAGGCTCCTGATGCACCCTGGCTCTCATTGGCACAATACATTGCCTCTTCCTGCAGATTTGTGTGGCTGCTTATCTGCCTGCTGTTTCTCATTACCTGTTATTTATACCAGCCAACTTTCCATCCACACAACTAAGTTCACAGCCAAGCTAATCTGTATTCAGGTTCTCAAGGCAGATTTTCAGAGACATTTGCAGCTCTGGCTTCTCCAGAGCTCTGTGACTCCATGTGAACCCTGCTGGACATGGGCCTGTGATGAGACAGAGGCTGGCAGGCTCTTGTCTTTGCTCTAGGGGGTGCTGATCATATCTTGTACACTTATGCAATACTGGCCATAGATGTTTGGCCAAAGCAGAACGAGAAGGGAGCATGTAAATGTCCCTAGGACAGAATCCAAAATATTTTCTAGCAAAATCAAACCTACGCTCAATCAAATGCCTGCCTAATTAAATGTGTTATAGTTACTGAATAAACTAAAAGGAGCAACCAAATATCCTTGAAATAGTACCAAAAATAAGCCACTGGATATGAACACGGTAACTCTGAATGCAAAAGCAATTATTTATCTGTCTTGCAATATGAGTCTCACTCAAAATGAATCGTGCTGAGAGCTTTCACATAATTGCAAAACTTCTGAGCTTTTCACAAATATTGTAGTAAGTTAGTAATGCAGCCTTGCAAGGATGTTGAATTCTGACTGGCAATGACTGAAAGAACTTCTAAAGGACTATACGAGAAAGATATCACTGGCTAGAAATACAGGGCAAAAACTGCACCTTAGTTTTTTTCCCCAAAAACCCCCAAAGGCCTGTGAACATCAAATGATTTACCAGCTGATGGAGGTAGTCCTGAATTGTGCTGGGATAGACGAGTACACTGATGGCAACCAGCGTGTTGAGAGCAAAGTCAAAGATCTGGTAACAGAAGAAAGGGATGATCCAAGCCGCATGTTGCTAAAAAGGAAATAAATTAGAAACTCATCAGCCATGAGTTAAAATAGAGGAATATATCTTTCTACAGGAATCTAAGGAATATTTGACATTATGGAGTATTAAATCAGCTAAAAAGAAATATGACATTCAGCCAAAAGGTTTGGCCAAGGCAATTTGGCTGCTATACTGCAGTAATATGTGCAGTGCAACTCCCACAACTTGTTACATTAGGAGATTTAGAAACCACACAATACTTTCCCTTTCTAATTAATAGGATTAATGTTGTGACAAACCACAGGCTTGGGAGGTGAATGGGAAAAAATTCCCTTAACTTTGATAGGGACAAGATTCAGTACTCTGAATTCACCAATTGCCCAGAGCATACTCATATTTGAAACTGCATACAATCAACACAACTGCAGCAGGGGGCCCTGGGGTACCACTGATCTAAGCAATCAGTTCTGCTGCCTCTTCAACTTCTTTTTTTCCCCTTCTCTCAATTTTCAGCTAAACAAGTAAAACGGCAATTGTCTGAAAACAGTTTTCTTAATTTCGTTTCTATGGAGCTCACTTTATTCGTATCTTCACCAAATAGAATGGATTACCTTATATGCGCCGTATGTAGCCATTGCACAGATCAGAATCATAAGGAGAGAAATTGCAGTGGCAATGCACATATCTGGAAAAGAGACACATCAATGATTTCAAACAAATTCAGAGCTTGGTTCAGTTATTTTGCCATCTCCCTTGTGCAGAGCATCTCAAAGGGCAGGGCGGGAGATAGGTGGAGATGGGGTGAGATGCATCGTTCAGCCATTGCTGGAAGCAATCTCTGGCTTTTGTGGGGAACTTCCTAAATACAGGACTCACAGATAGTTCTTCTGTCTGTGCAAGACTGCAGCATTACAATATGCTGACACTTACACTAACACTGTGCAAACCACTACAGCTTCTATAGGACTATGGACATGAATGGTCTAATTTTTCTAAGGATTTCCAAAAATCAGAAGCCGTTTTGACAAGATTATTTTACTGGTGATGCTGGTATCTGTAGTCAGAATGTGTCTGGTTTTCTGCACTACAGATTGTTTCTTCACCAACAGCTGCTGCACACCATTGCTCATATATCTCTATACTAGAAAAGGAGCAAAACTGGCATATAAAAGCATCTTACAGCAGAAATAACAGCTTGAATATTTTCATTTCAACCAAGAATACTACAGAGGTATATTTATTAATGAAAATGCATAACTGTCAGAGAAGTTAAAGCAGTAAAGGAAGGGCAATATTCTTTAAGGTTTTGACTGGAGGAATTGCAGGACTCCTGTCTTTTACTGCTGATCAGCTTTCAATTAACTTTTCATTAGATTTAAGAAGTTCCTAAGCCATGAACAGTTGGAAGGAGATCCTGAGGGAAGAAATTACACATTTGGTCTTTTCATATGCACATCCCTAGATATCATTACAGACCACTGTCAAGAGATCAGAAGTGGATTTCTGAACTTGACCTTATAGTGAGTTTGGGAGTTCAGTGGAACATTGTGCCTATTTTTCTGAGGTTAAGCCAGTGCACAAAGAGGACAGAGGACGTGAGGTGTACAGGACATGGCTCTAGAGATCCCACCTCTGTTGGTATCTGTGAGGTACCTGCTGTGCACATTGCCGTCATCCAGTGCATTTAAACTACCAGCCTTAAGAGGAGGTATGTGGAGGACCTCTGAGGTGCACAAACACATGAAAGTGTTCTGGATGTTCATTAACCTGACTTTAGAAGCATTCAAAGTGAAAAGATTACATCATTTCATCACAGAGCTGCCGCAACGTCTAACTCCAGCACATGACGAGGAGCATCCCACAGCATGGAACAGTCTTCAACTCAACTCCCAAGTTCACCCAAATCTCTAAAAGGGTCTGGCAGCTGTGAACAGGTCTCACTTGCCACCACCAGGAAGCAGTGCAGGCTCACCCAGGTCATGGCTGAGGAGGAAGGACAGGAACCAAGTTTTATCTGCCATTATTTCCAGCCTACCAGAATGATCATCCATGTAGAAAACAAAAGACCCAGTCCTTGATCCTCCTGCGCCTGAGGGAACACAAACTTTGCCATAGATGGCACTAATCCAGAT
This sequence comes from Donacobius atricapilla, assembly GCA_013397315.1. Taxonomy (NCBI): domain Eukaryota; kingdom Metazoa; phylum Chordata; class Aves; order Passeriformes; family Mimidae; genus Donacobius; species Donacobius atricapilla. Next base: position 31,136 of record WBMY01008980.1, read on the forward strand.
TTCTGCTGGCCCTTGAGGCAGAGAAGAACCTGAGATTTATGAAGCTGGTGGAAAAATGAGGAGGAAGAGACTGCTGCTGGCAGGTGAGGACATCTCCAGAGCTGCTTATGTTCTCTGGCTCCTGAGGCATTGTACCTCCCAACACCTGGATTATGGACCTTAGAACCAGCTCTCTTCTTTTCCAGAACACTGCCTGTGTCCTAGGTTTCAGGATTTTTGTTCTCTCTCTTTGGCCCTAAAGTTTGTCCTTGTGATTGCATAGGGACTCAAATGCCACGGAAGAAGTCTAATGGCAGGCTACTTCCTAATTTAATGGATTAAATTTGAAGGATAAAGTGCCCTTTCCTGGCACTTGGAGAAGCACATTCAAACCGCTGTAGTCTGATGAGGCTCTGGAGCACAGATGCCCAATATCATAGAACAAATGCTTCAATCTTTTTCTTATTGTCAAAATAAGCAGGTCCCACCCAGGAAGGGGGCCAGCACTCAGCAGTGATTTTAGTTCACCCTGGCACTCCCCAGTTCCTTCACAGTGGCTTCCTGCAACTCAGATCATGGGTGCTACACAATGCCATTGGGAGGCAGCTGGGCTCCTTCTTTATCATTCAGGAGGGAATGATATCTCAGGGCATCCCAAATTGCTCTTCAAAGGCACCTCCTTCTCCTCTTAGAATGTGTAGAGAATCCAGACAACCAGTGCAGTGTTTGAGCTGCATTACCTCGACCGGTTTCTAGGTTTTTAGGAGCTGTAATGGCTGTGCTGAGCCTGTTCGAAATGATCTGAATTTTACCCTCAAGAGGAAGAAGTATCCAGAAAATATACCTCTACTAATAAAGGGTACTGCAGTCTTTTAAGACACTTCTGGTTGTGTGGCCATTTACTCTGGCTGCCCACATACATCCTGTGAAATCAAAATTATTTTGAATAGACAGGTACAACTGAGGTAATGAAAGAAAAGGAGAGAAGTGGACATGGCTGCTGTAGCCACTAACCTCAATTGAAACTCTCGTAAAAGAGGCTCTTGGATCAATATTTTGATTCTAACCATCAGTCTGGAGGCACTGCTTATGCATTTGTTCTTGGTCCCAACCACTTACTTCCTGCATCCAGGGGGAAGCTGCTGTCATTGTCATTTGCAGCAGATGCAGGAGTCACAGGTTGCACTTTGCTGGTGACTGTGGCAGTACTGGTTCAGAGCCAGAGCGCAGCAAACTGTGAAGAACTTGACATTGAAGATCTGCTCTGACACACTCATGCTCCCTGTCTCCAGTGTCTCCCTAACTGCTCCACCATGCCAAGCCCTAGCTGGCTCAAGCTAGTTCTTTCTCATTTAGGGCTTCATTGGGTTTTTTGAACGGTGTCAGCTTCAATTAATCAGAATGAAACTAGATGTGCAGCACATTAAATGAGAAACTGACAGGGGTGTGTGATTTTTTTCCAGCCATGCTGTGCTTTCTACGGCATTCATGGCTAGAAGGGCTGTACCTTTACTGCTGAAGGGGTTATCCAGCCTATTGTCCTAGGTGGCTTTTTTGAGTTTTCTCCTTGAGTTTTTTTAATTCTTATACCTTGCAGTGACATCCTACTTTCATGCCTCTTTGGAGAGAAGATGCTGCTGGGGCTGCGCAGAGCTTCTGTCACGGGGTACTTGTGTGCACAGCAAGCTGCAGCTCGAGCTCCCTTGAATCCACCTTTAAAGTTTTTTCATGCATTCCCCTCTCCTCTTGCAGAGGAGGCTGATGGTGGGTGCTGCAGGGACAGGGAGGAGCAGCCAGCAAGGCCAGTCCCTGAGCCAGGGCTTGTGTGGAGTGATGAAGACCTCAGATCCTCATCACCTGCCCAAGCCCTGGAGCTGATCGCTGGCTCACAGCTTTGACAGCAGGGGCCAGAAAGATGCTGATCAGCAGCCTGCAATCCTCAGGCAGTTTCTCCCCTTCTCCCAGCCTTACTTATCCAAGAACCTCCTGACTGCCAGCTAAGGATTACTGCCTTGCTCTCTCCTCCAGGCTGCTTGTGGAAGCTTGATGCCACTGCTGCCAGCCACAGTGCAGCCTTCTCGGTTACAACCTGCACAGCAGCAGCATTTTCTCCCTGCGAAAGAGAGGGGGGCAATGAGAAGGAAAGAGTATTCTGTACCTTCGAGCCCAGCACAGTTACTCCAGAGTATAAAATTAGAGGGGAATATGCTGCCCTGAATATCCTATGCTGGCTGGGAAGGGATCTAGTTTTTTGCCCCCCTCTGTATCTGGGACTTGTACTACATAGGTGGTGTCGATGGACTGGGACAGGAATGTACCTACTCCACTACTTCCATTTATCACCCAGCGGAAGTCCAAGCCTGCTGTCTATAGACTTCTCTATAAAATTTTTCAATTTGAATTAATATTTTTAAATTCTAGGTGTATGTCATATTCAGCAGAGAGATCATCACATTATTCTCCCCTGCCCTGAGATGTCTGCTTGTCCTGTCTCTCCATCCCAGGGCAGGGACAAGGGCAGATTTTGACCTAAGTTGCTGACTTTGGTGTTAAAAGTTCCCCTCAGTTTCTGTAGAGGATTTTAATCCTTGTTGTCATGTGGCCTGTGAATTATCACACACATCCCTGACTCTATGACAGCAGTAAATAAAACCAAGCTACACCCACTACTGGTTTGGGCTGTTGACATGTCAGGATGATGGCCTGTGTGCCTGAAGAAGCTGAGCAGAAGGCTCAGGCAAAACCCTCTGGGAAGTCAAAATGAATTACAGGGCTTTTGCATCTCCTGCTCTGAGATTATTAGTCTTTTAAAAGCCGCAGTATCACATTGAGCAGCTCACACATTTCTAATTTTCCCTAGTCCAGCTTCTAAACTCCCTCAGGAAATAATAAGAAGATAAGACTAAATGGGCTCAGCTGAATATCCAGCACAGAAGGAAGGCCGGCACTTTACCCAGCTCTGAGATGTACATATTGGAGAGCCAGCCACAAAACCCACACACACTGGCCTCTTCCAGTACCTCCCTCAGCCGCATGGTTACATCTTGGCAGACTTTCTTCCCTCTTGCTTCCTTTTCTAGAATAGAAGGGAAAATAAATAGCCTAGAGCTTTTTTTAAAGTGTTCAGGTAAATCCTTTCTCTGACCAATCAAACAGGTATTTTGGAGCTTCTGGTAATGCCCTTGGAACCACACTAAATCTTGGAATTAGAACTGATGTTGCACTGGTATTTTCAAGCAGTTTGCACTAGACTGGCTGTGCAGATAGCAGGAATTTCTCCCACTGCTGGAACAGAAAATTGAAAATTCTCCATAAACCAGGCACAGCTAGAAATGAATCTGAATACAAATACTGTGGGAATCCTGGTTTCTTGGAAGTCAAGGGAAACTTGTCATTAACTTCATTGACTGCTGTGACACAGCTGATAAGTTTTCTTCCAGATGGTGTTTTCAGATCTTTTATGAGGGATCCTCTTACAGGAGAGAAAGGGAGTGACAAATTTTACACATAAACTCTTGTGTCTGCTTTTTGTTGTTGTTTGCTATTAATAGGAGTATCAACAGTAATGAGAATAATGACTATTAGTGTTTGTGTCACTATTAGTTGTCAACAGAAGTACATCTAGATAACAACTTTGGTACCTTCTTTAGCAAAGAAAATTACATATCTTCCTGTATTTCATACACACGGTTTCAGTGCATGCAGCTAACCTGAAAAACATTTCTTCAAAAAAGACAAATAAAAGTAGGAAAAGAGAAGAGTATGTGCAAGTTTTTCTGATGATATACCTCATAATAAAACATTTCATTGCATTTGAACAAATACAGTCATGCTTAAAGAAAAGAAGAAAGAAATTATCTCCTGCCAGCAATTTCCAGTAACCATAAAAGTCAGTAGCAAGGCACCAAACCAGAGGGAGTCAAAGAATAAAAGGAGACATTAATTCAAGTGTTCATTCGTAATTTAACTGCCTGTGAAATGTTCCCTTTACCAAATGGAAATGAGGTTGCTTGGCCCATAAGCCATCCTTTCACAGTCTTGCAGGGTTCACTTCAGAAGCCTTGACAAAAATATACAGAAAATACTATTTTCAAGTGTAGATGGAAATCCCCAATGTACTTTATCTGACAGCTACTGCATTACAAAACAGAATTACAATTTTAAAGCCTTGGGCACTGGCAGGCCTCTGATGTTGGCTATATAAAACCACACTGACAGACAGTCATTACCAAGGTTAATCTCTGAGAATTAGGACAAGGCAGTCAGTTTTAATATGTCAGAACCAGCTAGGAGCCCATCTGTATCTACTGTGGTCCTTACTTTCTTAAATCCAGTTATATAAAAAGATTTTTAGTTGGAAATTGTAGGTGGTTTTTCAATGAAGACACAATAAAGTAGCAATCATCCCTTATCATTAATTCAATGTAGACTCTCAGGCATATTTGAATTAAAGACCTTGTGGAAATAGGCATCCCTTAAAATGATACCCAGCATCTCTGACACAACAATGGGCAATTTATTTTCTCATGTGTGGGGCTATTGCTTCTCCTGCAGACATTCTTATTGACTTCAGTAGGAATGAGGAAAGGACTTAGAACCTTTAGATGTGGATGGGGACATTCTGAGCAGAAAGACGCCAGTGTGATTAGCAACAGACCTTGTTTCAGACTACTATGAGAAATGCTGAATGTGACCACCTTTTGAGCAGAAATGAAAATAAACAGACACAAAACATTTCCTTCAAAATCACATTGAGGGAAAACTTCACTAGATATGAATAAACAGTTAAATCAACAAACCACCAAATAATTTGAAAAAGTTATGGAACAAGGAAACATTTGCAAAGGACAGGAGGTGTTGTAGGAGATATAAATGCCCTAGCTTACCCTTCTCTGAAATTATATTGAAGATTCTCTATGATTCCTTTTGGTAAGAGAAGGAATTGCTCTGTGTTATTGCTAATACGCCTGTGACTGTACAGTTGGTATTTGTATGTGCATCTATTCAAGCAGGTTTGTACAAGTCATGCCACATGCACAGGGGGGTGATAAATACATCCAACATGAATGAATGCACTCAGCTGTCTGAGCAGCAGCGTGGGTTCTTGTGCATGTGCAGGCACTTGGGATGTGGTGCTGGGAGTGCAGAGACTCCAGATCTCCCTTTGTCCTGCAAAATTCCCCTGGGCCTTTCAGCACCATGCTCAGGGATATATCTCCCTGCCAAGGGCTGGCTCTGACCCTGCCAAGCCAGGACACAGCAGAGCAGAAGGATTGATAACTAATAGGTAAGTGGCAGATAAGGTTACTCTTAGGAAACAAGTTTGAACTGTGCCATGACACCTTTCTCAATTAAAATGCATCTGTGAGAAACAAAGGTGAAGCAATAATTAAACGGACAGTAGTTCTGAAATGATAGGACAGTTACATAAATGTTGGAGCAATGAGTGCTAGTAATTAGGGAATTTGTACTTACTGGCATCATCCATAAATTCAAACTCGCCCCCTAATTCAGCACTAGTCAGGTGGTACTGGTCAGGATCAGTCAGGGCGCTCAGCAGAATCAGCAAGACCACTGAATTTATAATCTACAGAGACGAAAAAGGGAAAAGGATCAGTCTGTGAAAGTAATCCATGAAAAACCTCTGGGCAGCACACACCCACCATGTTTCACACCAACTATGACAGAGACTGTTTTCCAACTGTACAATTTAACTAACACTGCAATTAATTTCTCTAAGTTGGTGTAAACAGGACTTGCTTCTTCCATAAGTGGCAGCATGAAAATTAAACAAAATGTACCTTACCTCTTTTCATTCCAACTCTATTCCACACCAGAAAAGTTACCGCTGCTCTTGCAGACTAAAAAAACATGTTAGCACATCCACCAGTCATTCTGAGATTGTTACAAATGGATGCTGTAATCAAGGACTATCAGCATGGCAGAACTAGAATGGGGGACAGACCCTCTAAAATTGGTAGATTATCAAAGAGGAGGTTGATTACTGGAAAATGCTGTTTTAAGAGGCCATGAGTGAGGCGCTGGTTCAGGTGAGCTACTAAATGAGGAGGCCTGGGGGGGTGGGAGGAGGTGGCAATGTGAGCCCTGTATCTGGTGCTCACATTCCTGTGTCATATGGCACAGATGGACATTCACATCCACCAAGGCCTTGGCTACGAAATGCAGTAAGAGAATTAAATGCCAAGAATATCAAGTGATTCAGAAGAAGCCTATGTCAAGTATCGGCCATGAATGGATCGGAGAGGTAGCCAAGAGCTGTATTTTAAAACAAATCCAAACAAAATGCTCATATCACTTTGAAGTGAAGAGAGCTAATTGCAGAAAAGAAGATTGCTCAGCATGAAATAATGCAGCCAGGCTAAAAGCTTATTCTACAGAACTCTAGGAAGATAACTGGTGAAGAAGAAGAAAGCTGAAAACAGTACGCTTGGAAAAATGGATTTTATTGCTTTGGTTCTCACTTCAAAGGCATCCTAATCTCATCACAGGTTACTAACAGCAACAAGAAGGTGTAGAAACACAGGTTATTTCAAGACATAACAGGCTAGAGAATTTCTCAGGTAAGATAAATCCTTTCTGATAGGTAAATTCCACCAAGTCTAGCTGATGCCAGATCTGTTAGCAATCTTTGAAAACTGCTGAGAATAGACTGAATTCACAAGACAAGAAAAGAGCAAGCACAGTTTATGCATTTTCAAAGCAGGAAGGTCGTGTAGTGAATTTCTAGATAGACTGTGAGATTTAAGAACAAAATGAGAACAGATAAGTAGTCTCCCTATTAACACTTCAAATTTGTATGGTCACAAGTAACAATCACCATGGGCTTGTCAAGGACAAACTTTAAGTAGTTTGTCTTATTTCCCTTCTCTGACAGAAGCCTTGTGGACTGGGCAGAAGCAGTAGATAACACCTCTGCATCTTAGCACACCTTTTGACATTATGAGATTCTCATAAATGAGCAAGGAAAACCTGGTTTGGTTTAATGTGCAGGGAGGGGAATGCACTGCCAGCTGGGTAACTGTACTGAAAGAACAGCTGTCATGGATTTAAGGATTCACAGCCAGCACAGAAGATATATGGATTAGGGGTTTCCAATATTGTTGAAACATTTGTTATTTAAAGTAACTTGTAACTTGTACATTTCTCTAATTCACAGGCAATGCCAAGTTGTAAGCAGTTTGGGAGATAAGATTAAAATTATTTGACCAACTAGAGCAGAATTCAGACAACAGAGCACAATTCAGCACCAAAAAGCATAGAGAAACACGTTTGTGAAGAACTTCAGAAGAACGTGAGGCAAAAAAATGACTAAGTGACAACTGCTCAGAAAGGAGTCTGGTAGTCTGGGTGACAAGCCAAGATCTTCTCTTGGTTTTGAAGACATCAGATGACTATCAAAACTCGAAGTTACATTCCATAAATCTTACTGAGTTTTAACATTATGTATAACTCCAGATTGCAACCTAGTTCTTGTTTTATACTCCTTTGTGGAAAGCCAGGAGACATAAGCCAGCAATAAATACGTTACCTAAGAAGAGTACTCAAAATATCCAAGCAAGCATAAATGCATAGTGTTGCTATTTTAAAGACATATTTTTTGGATACAGATATAGCCATGAAAATTCGTAAAATACTGACCTACGCACTCTACTTTCTCCTTATGGATATGTCCTGATTCAGATAATGTGATTGTCAGCATTGCCTTAAATTCTGTATAAGACATAGATTGTGTTTGCCTGACCTGAAGTCTGGTGCAGTCAGTAGGAATCTAATGCTCTTTAGTTTATTACTTTTCTGTTCTATCAGTTTGTTCTCTTGAGATCCTCATAATCATCTAAGCACTTTCCAGCTGTGCTGTCAGCAGTGCAAGTGAAATACACCACATTTGATCCCAAATATGTGCACAGTTGGGGATACTCTGTTCATTAAGGTTTTCCTTTTTTTTTTTGGAAAAAAAATTGCTTTAATGCATAAATTCAGTGTGTCTAAAAAGTTACTGATGTAATGTTTTCTGAGGACACACAATCAAGGACAAGAGCATAAAAAATTATTCCCTGTTGGTATATGCCTTTGGTAGGAGGGTTGAAATACCCATTCTACGAAAAGCAAAAGAGATTCCTGTGCTCTTTTGATGGGGCCAAAATTTCCTTCAAGATGTTTTACATTTCTTTAGCAAAAAACAGTATAACAATCAATTAGCAATGCTTAGAAAGCATTTTAATTACGCAAAGTTTCAGGAAGCCGCTAAACCCTGTAACTTCCCAGTTAGACACAATGCCCTCCTTTTACGGATGGAGAATCTGAAACATGTCCATGGCCATACAGCAGTGGGGTTGTGGCAGGATGCTCTCCCTGGAATGGGGTAAAATAACTTGATCAGTATCCTATTTGCAAAGCTATCAGTGGTAAATGACGAAGGGGGATTCATGCTGCCTTTGGTGCTGAACAATGCTGAAGCAGAGTCCAACTCAATCCTAAAGTTAAACATTCTGATAGTGAGATGAAAATGTGGTAGACCTGGTAAAATACAGGGATAAAGGAACAAACAAGTGACACTTGATCGTTTATCTAAAGCTGCTGAGCTGACACAGCTGGCCTGGAGCCATAATGGCTGACAGTCAATCACCCAGTCCCTAAACTTGAACAGCAGGGTCTTCTACCATACCCCTTTTGGAACTGCCTGTGTGGAGACTTCTCCCTTGAGTGGGGACACCCTTCAAGGTTACCTTTCAAGGCTGAGTGAAAGAAACTGGCCCATGGTCATTGATATGGGTGAGTAAAAACAATCTGTTAATAACAATTAAGTATCAATTAATTTTTTCTCCTAGCTTTAATTCAATTGCTTCCATATTGCTTCATGGTCTACTGTAATAGTTGTTATAGCTCCTATACTGTGTGGTAAATAATTCTGATTAAGACAGATTTCTGTAATCATTATAATAATAAAAAAATATGTATTTATTTAAATATATCTGGTTTGCTGTCATTTATCCCGTGGGACAAAATTGTATAATGGTTCAATTATACCTACATAATCCTTTAGACATAAACTGTTGACAAAGTCTGGAATTAAGGCTGGGTCCAGCCATACCGAGACTCCTCTATTAGGAGTTTAAAAACCAAGGAGATCCTTTCTACACCCTGTGACTCAACAGGATGACTTCTATAATAAACTTCATCTGAAGCTCCCACTCTGCCCATGACAGGGTAGAGTGTTCACTAAGAATAAATTGCAAGACTTAGCATTATCAAGTCAGAAGAGTGACCACTGAGCCCTAGAGCTGATTGCAGCCCCAGTGCTAGCCAGGGCTCAAGAGAGGAGCTGTTGGGGCTGGTGAGCCCCATGATCAGCCCCAGTTCTGCTTCTGGGCTCAGTCCCTGCAGGCTGAGTTCAGAGTGCCCTAACAACACACTGAACAAAGACCCAACAGAAAGTCCTAAAAATGCACAAGTGTCCTCTTATTCTGATATGGAAATAATTATTTTTAGAAAATCCCAAAATCTTACTTCTCTGGCAAGCAGATGGAATTACACCCACTTTTTAATGAGTGAAGGGGAGGAAAACAGCTGATTTATAGAGACCACTGAATGCATGAAACCAAGGGGAAAGAGGAAACATTATGGAAGAGACATCCAAACATTGGAGCAGTAACTGGAGTTCCTGCTGTGGGCTTACAAAACATTATTTCAGATTTGAGTAGAAGATACTTCGAACAGCAACAGCTGTGTAAGCAAGGTGCAAGCAAGCATGAGCAAGACAGGCAGCAGGTGATGAGACTGGGCCTGGCACCACCAACAACTGATGCTGCTTCCACCTGCACTGTGATAAAGAACCAGCAGCTTAAGCACGGTGTGAGACAGCTCTGCTGGAGAGAATGTCCAGTGTTTAGGATGCAAGGGCACAACCTCATGGCTTCCACAGGTAGCATCTAGCAATTAGAAACTATATAATGCATTAAAATGTCGGACTTCTACTGTCAATAAGTCACCCTTTTCCCATGTCATTTGTTACAAAGGTCTGAAGTGAACTGTGGTGACCCATGGGAATAAAATGCAGGGACAGGGGTCAGAAACCACTGCAACAATAGGTGATCAGAAAACAAATATCACCATAATTTCAGACCTTTTGTAGGAGTGTAGCTGTATGGTATCCCAGCTTATCTAAAATAAAATTAGCTCCAGTAGCTCCTGAGAGCATGCCATGAACACCGATCTACTGATGATCTCTAACTCAAGCAGACAGAGAAGTGCTTTTGCCAGCAACTTACATAAATGTCTGTTAACACTGAAAGAATTGCCAGGAGGTACAACGGCTTCCAGTCATGAGTCAAAATAAAATAGCTTTGATAAAGGAGTTTAGAAGAGAAATATTATGCTCACTTCAAATCAATATACTGCATTAAAAATACAGTGATGTTTCTGTTGAAGTTCACAGGGTCCCCTCTACAAATATTCTACTACAGTTCTCCCAAGACTTTCTAACGCACTGAAGAAAGGTAACTATATTTACAGGGAAAAAAAAGAGCCCCCCCCCCGCCTTTTATTTCTAGTGAGGGTTCAATTTATGACTGAATCCATGCATGTAGTAGTCTTAGTGTTATGGGTGGTGAAAGATATTCCTACAGGGTAAATTCTGTGATTGTTTTCAGCCTCACTGAACTCAAAGAGAGGATCCACTTAAGCACCCTCCTTAAATCTCAGCATTGGAGGAGAATTCCCTGCCTTTGCCCCTCTTTACAGTTCCACAGCTGGTTGCATGACACTGAGAAGCCCAGTCATATGTAGAAACTGGCACACAGAGTTCTGGCATATTTTTAATATCCCACAAAACTGACATGGTTTAGTTTGTTGTCCTCTACAGAGATACTAAGAAAGCAAATTGCCACGGACATTAATTTCAGTAGTAAGAAATTTTAAACATTTTTAGTAAAACTTAATAAAATCTCAAGCAGAATCCATGTACAATCTCCACTGTCTCAAAAAGCTCAGGGCAATTTTATGAGTCTAGGTACCTGTTCTCTACAGATATGATAGAAACAAAACATCAGTCTTAAATTACTTTTGCTCCTTGAAACTAAACAGAAGAGTATCTTCTAGCACTAGGGTATTTGAAGTCAGTATCACTATCAGAAAAAGTAAGAATGAATGGAAAATGTCTCTGAGTATCTCAATGTCTAATTCTCCCGATCTGCTTTCCCCTTCTCACTAGGCATGTTCTTTGCATATTTTCTTCATTTTTTCTCTAGGCATAGAAGATATTAATGAAAGCAAGAACATTTTTGTTCATCAAAAGGACAAAAGAACTCTACTAAGGAAAAAAAATCAGGTTCAGTATAACTAGCTCAGGGTAGATTTGCACAGCCTGGGGTGCCTTTCCCAGACTTCTCTGTTAGTGTAGATAATGAATTAAGGTTTATTGCCCCATACAGGAAGATTTTTCGATCTGTTCTCTGTCTCCCCGTTAGGTAAAGTTTTGTGTTTGTTGGTGTTCATTGGGGCTTTTTCTGACCTCTGACTGAAGAAGAAACAAGGAGGCAATTTTATCAATAAAGGTTTAAGCGGAGTGCTGTGAAGAGCAGGCAAATAGCACATGAAGAAACAAGATGTCCTGTCTGTGTACACAAGTTTCTTGACAAGTCTCACAGGAGCGATTCCATCTCTTTCCCTCTCAGGGCACAGGAGCTACATCTGAGCACACCACAGCCATTGGCTTGAACTCCAGAAGTGGAGGAGCAGGAGAACCCTGGCTGTCAGAGTAGACACCTCTCTCTTTTTTCTGCCATGTAAGCCTTCTGCCTCAGGCTAATGAAAATGTTTCAACTTTCCAGTGCTTGGGGACAAGGTGCAGATGTGTTAGTGATGCACAATTTAATGAGTGGTCCAAGTCAGAAACCCAGACACACTCATCCAATGGAACAGAACAGCCTGAAGGGAAATAGAAAGAGAGGCACTTGAACTTGGGTTAAAAGGGAATACTTCATTCCTTTGACCAGAGAAACTCATTATCAGGCATTATTACTGAAGCCAAAAAGGTTGAAGAATTCAAAAAACGATGAGTTATTTATTAAGGAAATGCAAGTGTTTAGTCATATCACAAAAGATCTTAAAAACAAATTACAAGACTTCCAGGTGAATGCCCAACCTTAACATTATAGGGGAATAAAAGAAAATGTTGTCCCTGAACCAGTTGTTCTTTCTCCCTGTGTGGTTTCTCAAAGCATGGTTCTGGCTGTGATCTGAAATACTGCACTGGAATAGGGAGAGCAGTAGTCAGGTCAGAAGTAGCAATTAGGTTTTCATATTCTTTAATTCAGAGAAGATAGAGTAGAATCTGCAATTCTTGTCACTGTTTTTCCATACTGCTGATGAGAAAGCAAAGAATGATCCAGTCAGGCTCAGACTAGCATATTACAAAGTCCATATTATAGAGAGCGTATAATAGAAAGCTGCATAAAACGTTTCAATCTGATTTTATATAGAATTTCAGTTTTGATTGCCACGACACTAAACACTGAACTTCAAAGACTATGCTGATTAAATTGACATAGGAACTACAGAATTATTTATCAGCACTCTTCTATACAAATGACTCAACTACTGCCTACTGCCAGCCTTTTAACAGGCCTAAAACCCAAACCACAAGAGGTCTGTTATTACTGAAATATGGTAATGGTTAAATTCATTTAAAAAATAGATGGACAGATTGTGCAATATGTACATGAGAGGTTTCTGCCTTCCTAGAGATAGAGTGCAATTCGTTCTATACTTGTGAGAGACTGAAATGTTATGGTTTGTGGTTTACATACTGTTATGAAGGACTTTTTACCCATGATGGCAAAACTGTATAAAGAAGCTGCAACCACCAAAGCCCTCCTCTCATAGCTCAGTTGTAAAACCAGGAATCCCCAGGAAGGCCATATCCAGGAAAGGATATTCACATGAGAGGCAGCTGAGGGGGTGCCATAACCCATCAAAGACCCCCTAAAGTGATCCCCAGACTCATTGCTAAGGCCTTGCACCAGAGCACTGCATGTGATGCAAAGTGACGCAATTGCTCCAGAGCCTGTTGCAAGAGACTGTGTCAAACTTGCTCCCCACGAGGGAGGTCCCTCAGCATTCCCACCTGGCCTGAGTGTATATCAATCCACTGAACTCTGTTTTACCACCAAGAAGACCAGAAGAACAGGATCAATGGGATGCCATCAGGATCCATGGAATGGTGATATTTTCTACTTATTGATCAGACTGTAATCCGATCCCTTTCCAGGTGTGACATAGCCGGTTCTATGACACAGAATGGATGGCGCTTAGGGCTCCATCTCACCTGTGGCAGGTTGCCAAGATTCCCAGCGACGTGGCCCTGCAGCGACATGAATGCTATGTCCATGCGGAAGCGCATAGCCCAGCGGCTATGCACTCATCCTAGTGCTGGGTACCCCTCAACCCCGGCATATCCCAACCTTTCTAGTGGACCGTTATCATCCTTGGGTGGGCCTTTCGGGGGGATCATAGCCCTGCCGTACAGTTGCCCAAAGGCTGGCCCTGGCCATCAAGGTACCGCTCCCTAAGTGCCGTGGAAAGGGAATCGCTCGTATTACTCCCGCCGTTTACCCGCGCTTCATTGAATTTCTTCACTTTGACATTCAGAGCACTGGGCCTCTCTGTCACTCTCTTCCCCCCTTCTTTTTTTATTTTTTTCTATCTCTTTCTACCTCCCATTTGCTGTTAAATAAAATCCATACTACTGACTTTCCCATATGGTCTTGCTTGCCCCTTAATTTGGGCAGAGGCATCTCTTTCATAATTTTAATAACTGGATCGTAGCATTATTTAATCATAGTCCTTTCCTGGTTTTAAGGAGATCAGCTATTTGTATACAAATTTATCAGTGCAGTTTTTGTTACTTTCCCATTGTATTTAAAGAAAGTCCTGAAAATGATTGCTGAAGTCTTCTGCCCAGCAAGACCTCTAGGGAAATATTTATGGGGAAATATAACCACATATACAATTATATCATTATCAGATCAACTCACAATTTCTCCTAAAGGTCATCTTGGTTCAGGATGCAGTGGAGAACTAGCAAAGAATTGGTATGCAATAAGACCTTAATAGAGAAAGGGTTCTTCGACTGGGATTTGTTTGGTTTCTGTATTTGTCCTTGACTTCCAACAATGCATGTTTGAGCCTTGCAGGTGACTGTGAAAGCTTGAGGGGCAGACCTCAAGTGTGACTGTGATGCGAGTCGTGGCAGCTCCCACAGATCTAGACTTTTGTGTGGCCTTGTGACAGAGGATGGGCCAGGCAACATTGCTGTAGCAGCTTACCTGGGCTGGACTGTCCAGGTACGCACTGGCCCTGCCTAGCACATTGTGTGTCCTACACCCAGGGCAGCCCACAGCGCTGTCCGTGCTCAGAGTCCCCTCCAGCCCCCCTGGACGTGCCACTGCACTGCTGAGAGGACTGTGGCCTGGTTTAGAGAGCAAGCCACATATGACCACTTCATTAAAAAACCAACACCAAAACACATCAAATTACTGATCCATTATTCTTATGTAGCCACCACAGGCAGCATCTGCAGAAGCCATACAAAGTGCTTGAAGACTGCACCCTTGAAGCACTCTGCAACCCAAGGCAGGGATTTAGTCATGCAAGGAAGAAGCGGAAGGATGGTACAGTACAGATAATTACTGAAATAGTAAAGAACATGATCACATGTATCCTGACTGTCCAGCCACAGCCGTTTCACTGTTGGGAAATGCATCTCTCCAAGGTGAAAATCTCCCACAAACCTGTGTTTCTGCCAAAAGCATTTGTCCTGTCTGTTCTAAGCAGCTTAATCTATCTCTGGATAGAACAAGACCTTGCTCAGCACATGCCAGCAACAAAATGAAAAACAGTCACAGCACTCTCAAAACCTGTTTTAAGACTGAGTACCGGGATGACAATAGTTAGAGCTGACTGCAGACACCTGAAAAAGAGATGACCCACAGGAGGCCCAGGAACAGTGCAGTGCGCTAGGCTCAAGTCCATATTAATTCTTCAATTACGCCTCCCTAGCAATTCACCTCATATCGAGCAGAAGCACTCTCTCACACCTTCAGACACAAGCATGAGTTTTTGCTTCTTATTCTGCTGTTTGGAGATCTGGGACTTTAAACCTCCAGCCCTGCTGGAGAACAGCACAGAAATTGCCCTGCACATTTTCAAGCCTTGGCCACTTCAAACTTCCAGAGTTTTACAGTCAAAGCACAAGCCTCACAATAAAACAAGAGAAAAAGAAAGCAATCAAGGAAATTAATTCCTGGCCATTTTGCAACATCCGTTCCATATGTCCAAGAATATATAAGACTAATTGCATTTTAACTGACGTCAGTCTAATCAACGATCAGTTTAGGAAGCTTAATGTGTTCATCTCTGGCTCACTAGGAGATACATATTAACCTTCAACAGAACTTCTAAACACATTTTACTTGATTAATGTCATACCTCCTCTCTCCTTCTAAAAATATATTCATGATTTTTTGTATAAAAACCCAAACATAATTATAGCATACTGAACTCTAAATAGGATTCTTTCCTTTAACAAGCATTTATGTAAACTTTGCTCCTCCTTACAACCAACCATCTGTTTTCTCACTGAAGGGAATTTATTATCCAATTGAAGGCCTTAATAAGAAAAAAAGGGTATTTTACAAAGGTTTGCAGTTTCTGACATGATAATTGTATTGATTACATGAGACAATTGTGTAATTATCAAGACAAGTGATGCAGATTATCAGTTGTCATTGCAATGATTACATACTCTATGAAATATCCTACCATGGTATTTGGGGATATAAGATAAACTGCCTATGTTAGGGGATTAGAGCCTTAAGACATTTTCATAAATCTCTGTGTTGTGTTACAGACTAATATCAGTAAGTGCAAGGGGTGCCCCAAAGACATTTTTAAGAAATTTTATCGCTCTGATGACCTAAAAGATTTTTGCAAGAAAAAACATTTTTAATAAATGCTTAAATGTCTTACAGAGTCTGGGACAGACTAATAAAATGCTGCTTCTTCTTCTCTCTGCAGCACAGGAACCCCAAATCCGGCTATTTTCACCTAGAACAGAAAGCACAGGTAACTTGGGATATGGTGTACTAATGAACCCATCCTTTCTTCAGATAACCTTTTTGGCCTGTTCAGGGATGGATTCTGTCACACACAAGTGAGTGATTAGGTTCTTTGCAAGCTATCTTATTGATTGTGCCATCTAAATTCCTCCCATACCTTCCTTTATTTTGTAATTCATCGGAAGAGGGCCTGAAGCATGAATTGGAGAAAAAAGATGGGATAAGGTCCTGTACTGCAGAAACCAACCTGGGCTTGTGCATAGCAGGGAAGAGTTCTTTAACGAGTTCTCCTGATGCCATTCTTGAAGCTAATAACCGTTAGAAGTTACAATCAGAATTGAGAAGTTCCTCCAGATAAGATCATTTCGTTCATACTAACTATCATTACTGGTCTTTATGATATGGGGGACATTTATGTATATGAAAAATCAGAGTTTTAAAGGAGATTATTTAGCGATTTAGTAGAGGTAGATCTGTAGAAATAAAGAAACAACTTGTACCAGAGCACACAGGAATTTAGTTACTAAGCTGGTTGCTAGGTAGAAATCATAGGGATAAGATATATGTTGGTGAAACTCAGCCAAGCAGGACCTAGGTATTGTAAAAACCTGACAAAGCAGAACTTGTGTTTTCTAAGCCAGCAAGAACCAGGCTCCTGATCTTGGCCAGGACAAACTGACCTGGGAGTCAGCCAAATCCCTACTGCGCCTGCCCAGAAGTAGGGGTCAAATAGCGAGCACCTGGAGGATGACTTCTTACTTCATCAGAAGACCCCTGCCCACGACCACCAGAGAGGGCTGCGCAACCGCAGAAGGATTTTCTCGCTTATTTTAATGCGAAGCCAGGCTAGGTGGGGGTAGGTAATGAATATGCATAGGCATATTATGAAATTTAATGCATATGTAATATTTCAGAAGATAAATAGCCAAAGGAAAATCACAAAGGTACACACGCCTTCGGAGGAGCGATCCCCTGTGCACCCAGCACTGAATAAACATACCTACTTTACAACTATCAGAAGTTGTGGAGTCTTCTCCCGTGCATCATTTATTCTTTGCTATGACATACCTAAAATGCATACACGTGCTTTCAATTTGTTAAGAAAATACCATACAGGACCTGAGCAGGTACTTGTGTGGAGAATCAGTTCTTTTTCCCCCTGGTCTTGAGGATAATGAAATGGATGTGATCCAGTCCAAGAGCATATACCCTGAACCTCCTCTGACTCCAGTCTCAGTTGGATATTCAACATGTACATCAATCATCAGGGAAGCCTTTAAAAGTAAGATTCATATTCCCCTTTATTCATAATGAATTCCAAGTTTTCTCTCTACTCTCCTCAATAGCAAGCATAAGAAGAGTCTAGTAAGTTACTTGGGAATGTTACTGCTTTTTTTCTCTGATCTTATCTTTGATCTTATGAAGTACAGACAATAGAAAAACTAATGATCATTTTATAAACATGGCACTTGGGACATAAATATTTAATCAAATCAGCCATTTCTATTAGAAGAATTGGGAATTTCAAGTAATTTCATGTTATGACACCTTCACTTTTTAGTGGAGATATTTCACCTACTGATGACACTACATCTCCTACCAAGGGATGGGAATTAGGAATGTCATTGGCACCACCCAGCTCTTTCCCCAGAATATACAGCCCAGGTCTTGGCCGTGGAGGGGCAAGCACCTGGTGAATCCACAGCAGGCCTCCTTCTGCAAGAACTCTTTCCCCAGGGCCACCAGTACTGGACTGTCACTGGAAGCGGTAAAGGTGGTGTTGCAGGATAATCCGACCCAACCCCCAGCTGTATCACACTGGCACAACATGGGAAGCGACATCCTTGGATGATATGAAGGAAATGAGCCTTCAGTGAGCTGGCTACTATGGTCCTTCATACAAACATAAAGTTGAAAATCCTTTATTTTTAGCCCACTTCATTCCACATAAAAACAAAGCAAGCTAATTTACGAAGTAAAACACAAGGCCTCGTATTTATATTTATGAAAATTCCCACAACCTGATACTGAGATAACACATCAGGCTTTCTAATTGTGCAATTTTGCTCTTTTCACAACTTCACTTCCTTTTTCAGTTTTCAAAATCTCCTGATTCTCACTGGTTTGAAAATAATCAAGAACTTCTTAGAATTTCTTAATTTTCCCTTAAAGACCCTTTACATCCTGTTCACGGGACCCTCAATTACAACTGTTTGCTGATGTGAGTAGTCTCAGCCAGCGTAAAGGTTGCAGGAGTGCAGACGGAGCAGCTTGGAAGGATCCATGCAGGGATATTTTGTTTACATGAGCAGTCACTGCTGATCCCTACCCCCTGCCAAGTAAGCCAAGATTACAGAAATCTTCTCACTGGTATTTAAGCACATTGCCATACATGCTGTTTTGCATGAGGCTCAAAAAATACCAGGACACAAATGTGGCCGAGTCACAAAATATATTTTTTCATTCTCCTTTTGACATCAGATCAAGTGCATTCTACCAATCTTGTGAGGGTGTTCAACCTTAAATCAGTGAGACCAGAGCACACTGTGCTTTTCTTTTGCTTTACAACATAAGTCTACTACCAGTAGACTTTTTCATCATTAGGATCCAATCCTTTTATTAAAAAAAACGACCGGGATAGAGATATATATTAGACATACTTTTAACAGTGTATTCAGAAAAATCCAGAACTGAAATGTGAACTAGCAATTCACGCTGAGCTTTCCACAAATAGCAGCTCAAGCATTTAACCTGGCTAAAAACCCCGGCTTGCTCTATTTACGTTCTCATCCTTCAGTGAGAGCCATACAACTCGATAACTTGTGGTTATAAAAGGTTCTCAGCCTTCCATTAGTTTTTATTTTTAGCCCCTCACTGTCAGGAGGTCAGGGAGTGCAGCGGCTCCCCAGGTGTGGCAGTGGCTCCTGGGGATCCCGGGGACCAGGAGCAGCCTGTGCCCAGGGCACTGCTGCACTCAGGCAGGTACCAGGAGGCACTGCATACACAGAGCTCAAAAAAGAAGGTTCTTTCATTTTTTGGTAATTTTTTGAACTGATACCTTACAATTTCATCTTCTTCCCGCCAAAATCAATCAGAAATAATCAGAATTCCTGTTATTCCAGATGGTGTCAGTGGATCCCCAGGGTGTGCAGAAACCCCACTGTCACTGCCAGGAGAGTGGAAAATCCTTCCACGACACTGTCAGCATATCTGATGTTGTTCCTTCTTTGTGTTTTAGACAAGGAACGTGGAGTCCATTTCCTCAGGAAGAAGACACGCTGTGTTTATAAATGCTGTCACTGACAAGGGTGTTGTTATTCTGACTCACCAGCACTGACTGGGTCACTTGCAAACAGAAATGTCAGTTTTCCCCTGGACTCCAGCACCTGCTGGAGATCAGAACTGAAGTTGGCTCATTTCAGCATTGTCACTGCCCTGAACAGCTGACAAAATTAAGCTGCTGGAAGTGACTTTCTAATTTCACTTGTGGGTTTTTGGGGTTTTTTTAAATACAACACTTGTAAGACTTCTGTGCCCCAAAATGTTTGTGTGTTACCATTGTGACCTCTGTTTTCATGTTATAATACTGAGAAGTGTACAGTCCATCTCAGATAAATCCCTAAAAATTAATAACCAGCCAAACGAAACAGGTCCTCAGGTTTGAAATAAGTATTACCCCCAGCCAGTCATATTACTGACAGTTTAATCCACAGCATAATGTTTGTATTTAACATTGCAGTCCTCCCCCGTTAAGCTTTTCGCCCCAAGGTAGCACACTAGCTCCTGAAGGGTGGGCTATTCTGCAACTGCATTACATATTCTTTTCAGGAAATTTCCCCCGGCTACTCCAACCTTTACATGTTACTTTTTACACTGAAGTACCTCAGTGCTCAGTGACAGTATGTATATTGCATTATTATGCTATATTGCAATATCATGCAGTGGTGCACTACATTTCTTTACATATAGTACCAATCTATGTACCAATTCTCCTGTACCACCAGGAAGAAACTACTGATACACAAGAGCTATATTGAGTATTCTGAGATCCATTATGTTCTAAAATAAAGTTAAATATTTATTTCGCAGCTATTGATATGCTATGAGATCACTGAAAGTGTCTGTGGCTGCTGTGCTTGTGTGGGAAAAGCACACTGTTCCTGCTCCTTACTTTTGTGGGAAAACTCCCTCAACAGCAGCACTGACGACTCCACGTGCACTTGGCTTGCCCCTCTCCCCACTATTTGTAGGACCCCAAACACCTGGTTAAAACATTAAAACTAAAGAGCCCCCCAGCTTATTGATGCGGGAATGGAACGCTGAGACATGGCACTGATGCTGTGCCAGCACTGCCCAGCAGCAGCCAAAACACTGCTGTGTTGTCAACACCTTTCCAACTCCCAGGGCACAGCCTGGCACTGGGAGGGTTCCTATGGGAGGATGAATTCCATCTCAGCCGCTACTTTTCCCCCATTTACTCAAAGACACTAAATTCTGCCTCCTGAAATTAGGCTAACTCAAAACTGGTTCAACATGTGAAAATGTTGTGTTAAAAGTCTGCCAAAACTTTTAAGCTACTGCTTCTTTCTCCTTCAGATGCCTCTACTACTGAATCATTGTATTCACTGTCATAGAATTAATAAAACTTACACTTCACAGGTAGTGAGAAATGAAAAAGCAACAAGAAAATTATTCATTCTCCAGTTCGATGTTTTTCCTCAAGTAATTTCCTGTAAAGGATAATGGCAAGGGTATGTAGAATACATGTTGGTGTTGCAAAAAATCAGAGAGAGTTTTTGAACTTTGAAGTAATGCTCATAGGTCATGTGTGGTTTGGAGTAACGCAATCACTCAAAATGCACGCAGAGAAGAAAAATGCCACCAGGACAACATCTATTTTTATGTTAACCCTCAACAGCACATGGTAACCAAACGATAGTTGTTGTTCTCAGCCAAAGAAATCAGTTTGTATATGACTTTGTCAACCAGACCTTTCAACCAGGGCCATTCATTCAAGGAGCTACTCCTTCCTTACTTATTGTTTCCTAATATAATAAGCGATCAACAAGGTTTAGCATTTATTATATACATGCATCTAATTATCTATTCTTAATTATTAAATTTAAAATTAAAATACTTGCAGTAGGGAAGAAAGCACAGAAAGAAATGTGTATCGTATCAGTTTGAAGTAATTTAGAAATCCATCCTGAAAAAGTTATGAAAGCAAAAGAAGCAAGAGGTGTAAATCAGGAAATACCTGCTCATAAGAAAGGAAATTCAAAACCAGATTTTGCGGTAAAATACTATGTGAAACTGGCTCACTGGTATTTAAATGTTTATACCAGATTAGGTAACAGTCTAAAAAGCTATCAGGCTTTTCTTTGTATCCAAGCCAGAGGATGCACGTTCCTCTTCCTCAAGTAACTTCAGGCCCACTAACAGCTAAAATATCTGTATCCCTGTCTCTGTGGAGCCAATTTGAAACGGCTTCGTTCAGCTGAAGGCAGAAAGAAATAAGCAGCCTAGAAGAAATGTTCAAAAGCTTTCAGGTCATATTACAACTTAGCAAAACTTAATTGCAGCCAGGCAAAGAGAGGCATCTTGTACAATACTGTCAGTATTGTAGATACTACAGGCTGTGGATGTTGCCACTAACCATATTTTATTAAACCAGGAGCAAGAAATGGTTCAACTAATTCACAATTTTCTCAGTGGTGAAATAGATATCTTACAGGACACAGAACATTTTATATGCCTTCTAGGACATAAATGTCAACCTAGCTTTTTTATTACACAGGTTGAATTTATTTAATGAGCTGTCCTACAGTGGAGGCCAGCCCTGCATTTTTCACTGGCTTCTACGGGGAATTTCAGTAGCTAGCAAATAAACCCGGGTCTAATCTGCTTCCGTCTGCAATTATTTGAAAAATGATGCTTGGCAAACAGCTCTGCACAGCCTCGCCATCAGACGGAGGCTGATTCCTCACACCAAGAGACTGAGCAGGCTGAGAAGTGTACCTGTGTTACCTACAGCAATCAACCAGTTCTTTTTATTCTGAACATTCCGCGACTATGGCTGGACCAGCTCTGGGAAGACTGCTTTTCCCACATTGCAAAGGATGGACTAACAATTGTCAAAGAGGAACTGAGAGCTTAAGGTGGCTCCACCTCACCGAGTCCTTGCCCGGAGCAAATAGCTGGGTGCCAAAGAGCCTTTGGTTACTGATGGTAACCCTGGGTGCCTCCAGGGTAAATTCCTCATTCATGTCCTATAATCCTGGCACAGGAAAGATGTCTTTCTAGTACCTGCGAACAGCTGCCTGGAAGGTTTCAGCTGCTTACCAGGCACTACTGGCAAAGGATTACCTGCCACACAGGGGACAGCAGTGACAAGAACACCCGACTGCTTCATGAAGCAGCGACCAGAGATGATAAAACGTGATTTTCTGCGCGGTGTGTCCGGGGGCCGGGCAGCCTTGCTACAGCTAATGCACCAGCGAGGCTCGTGTGCTGCAGCCAGCCCCAGCCTGAGACCACCCCGAAGTTTGGGGGAAAACCCCCACTCCAGGGCTCTTCACTCACCACATTTATAACCCGCACACAGCCTTTTGGTTGAGCCCCTGTCGACCCTGCCCGTTCAGATCGCCTCTCTCTCCTGCGCGGCTGCCCCGAGCCCTGCACACGCACACGCTCCATGCCCCAGTTTCGGAGAGCCTCGGCCCCGTGCCTGTGCCCGCCGGGACGAGCGGCGGGGAGCGCGGCTCCAGCAACGCGGCTCCCTCCGAAACCCGCCCGGGCAGCCAGAGNNGCCAGAGCCGCTGCCAGCGCCATCCCCACCACGGAGCAGCCCCCGGACTGCCCCTGCAGCCGGCGCCGAGCGGCCGGAGCCAGGGACTCACTTACCAGGTACCAGACGCCGAGGATGATGGTGCCGGTGCGGACATGGCAGCAGAGGCAGCAGCTGTTGGAGTAGAAGCGAGCCCAGGGCGAGCTCAGCATCTCGACGGCTCCTCGGGGCTCTGCCGCTCCGCGTCTGCGACCGCGCCGTTCCGCGGGGCGGGGCCGGGCTGGGGCCGCCCTCCGGCGGGCGGGAC
>WBMY01008980.1:56274-102021 GCA_013397315.1 Donacobius atricapilla
GTCTGTACTTGGGTCTTCTGTGAGTCCTACATGTAGGAGGCACAGATGAAGGCATCACCTTGTCTGTGGCCATCTGTGCAGCTGTCCCTGCTGGGCTCCTGGAACTCAGGTCCTGGGGCTGTGAGAGGCAGACGCTGTTTATAATATCCTCCAGCACCACCCTTGCCTCTGTAAGGAGAAATTAAATGCTTGTCTGCTTTGACTTATGCTTTCCCATCAGTGGCTTTAAGCCCCATATTCTCAGAAGAAAAAAGGAAAAAAGAATAAGCAGCAAATACTAAGCACTTCAGAGCAGTTTCCTGTATAATAATTAATTTCCATTCAAAAAGCCTGATGGGAAAGAGCAGGAAACATCAGGCTTCATGTCATGCTTCTGATTTATAAGTAGCTGTGAAATGTTAATTTTATTAATTCAGCTGTACTTGGTTTGCTTGGCAAGATTTTGGTAGTGGGGAGGCTTCAGACCCTGAGTGTTGCCACAGATACAGACCTGCCTCCACACAGCCTCTGTAAGTAAAACTTCCATGACTCTCACTTTGCCTTATAAAACAAGAAATGACAAGCATTTGTTACAGAGGTGGCTGTGAATCCAGCATACCTGATCTTACACCCTGATAGTGGAAGATCATTTAAGATGCAACAGGGGCAGCTTCTGAACTGGATGACACCTGAGTTTTGTCAAGGTCCCCAGAAGTAGAAGAGATACTCGAGATTGTCATCTTTACTCATCAAAACTTGAACAGGGCCAGTATTGCTGTCTTGCTCAGCAAGTGAGACAAACTCAAGAGAATTAACAGCTTACTTACAAGCACTTACTTCAGCTGTGCTGGAAAAGTAGATAATTATTGCAGGGGGATCCATGTGGTAAGAAATTTTTCCAAGGGAACAATTAATGCTGAAATTAAACACTGCGCAGGGTCAAAGCCCGACACACCCTTGCTCAGCTGCTGGTCAGCGGGAAGGCTGTGGGATGTATCCAGAAAAGCAATGCAGGCTCATGGCTCCTGCCTGCCCCTCCTCACCACAGCAGAGCTGTAGATCACTGAGCTCCCTTCATACAGTCACTTATTCCCCACAGCACTCCCTGAGAGCTCTGCTGACCAGCTGGGAAGGGACACAGCCCGACCTCGCTGCATTGCCAACTGTTCTCTGTGCTGCAAGCTGTTTAACAAAACCCAGTATTCTCTGCGCCCCAATTCTGCTCTGTATGCCTCATGTCTCCCCCGTGATCTTCTCACTGCAGGGACAACATCTTCTCCTGCCTGAGGATGCTCTGGTGTTTTTTAGCATTTTCTTGCACTTTCTGGTGCTCACTAAAATTGGTTACTGGTTAACCCAACCCTGTTAATAGCTGTGTTGGTATTTAACAAGATTGCTGGCAGAGGACAGTTGGCTTAGAATCTGTCTGTGATTCCCACCTTCTATCTGTACTCACAGCCCACTGAGGTGATGCCGCATAGTTCAACTGGCTTTGAATAATTCAATTACACTGTTGCCCAGCATTGCCTACAGCACATAAACAAAAGGGCAGCTCAAGAGAATCACATCTTTTGCTTGCAGGATTAGCCACGTGCTCCAGAGTGAACAAAGGCGTTGTTAATTGTTTTGTATTTGGCAAGTTAGGACAAGATAAGAAAAGAGTTAAATGTCCAGGAACCAAGGTCTGGGTGTTGTCCTCAGGCACCGGGGGCTGACGACTTTGGGGAAGTGACTCTCATTGTAGTAAAGAGCCATTTAAAGAGTCCTTTTGTTCAGCTTGCTTCAGAACCTGTGTTTCAGAATGGCTGCAAACGATTCAAGTGTTCAGAGCTGTAGAAATATTTAATGCAATGAAGTTTAAAAAATACCTGTACTTTCTAAAAGGAGTAAGCCTCCAATAGAAGTCTGACACTATCCCTCTGCCAGAAAGACTAGCCAACATGCAATCCAATAGGATTGCTGCTACGATTCAAATTGTGTTCAAGAGGTCATTCATCCTCCTGGTTTGCGTAAAAAAGGATCAGAGAACAGTATTTTTCTCCAGCATTTTACAACTCAGAACACAGAGCCTGTAAGAAAGCCATTGCAATGACACAGCTTGATGTGCAACTGCTTGCAGAGCTAAATTCTTGTGTTTGAGCACCAAACAATGGACAACAAATAGTTAGTTGGTTGGTGTTTTTTTTTTTTTTTAATTTCTTCTTTCTTTTAGAAGTTCTGTTTAAATCTTTAAAATTTGTTGAGAGAAGTGCCTGGAACTTTTTAGCTCCCTACTGGGATATTTTGTTATGATTTGCCAAATAGAAGATAGTTATTCTAGTATCTTAGGAAATTTATGTACTTACACATTTTCCTTCCTGATGGTAAAGTGTATTTGTAACTCCAGCTTCCTTGGGCCACAGCTTCATAATTCTGCTTGAAGGTGATGGTTTTAAGAAACATGTCATTAAAATATTTTGATATGTTGCCCTGTCAAGAGCTCCAATATTCTCCAAGGAAAAGCTTGCTTTACTGCATCCTTCATTTTCCCCTTTTCTTACTTGAAAACCTCTCAATTTTGCTCTGAAGATATAGGACTCACAAGGCTAGTGAGTTCTAGACTACACTGAGATTCAGCTCTATTTTCTTCTGGCCTTCTCATCCTTGCCAGCCTCCCAGTTTAATTCTAACATTTTGGGTGAGATGAAATCATCTGTGCTACATTTGCAAGAAATCTCAAAAATAAACTGGGCAGTTATCTAATTATTTGCTTGGCAGCAGATTTGCAATTTGGTAAAACGTTCTTGAAGCTTTTCCTCAGATATGGTTTGCTTTCCATGGGCTCTAGTCTCCTCAGAGGAGATCTGCTCCACATGGAGTGCCTGTTTCCGAAAGTATGTGACTCTTTCGTGTCCACTCCTGTTCTCCTCCCCTTGGCCCGTGCTGTTCTTTCTTAATGACTTTTGCACAGGGCTGCCAGAGGCTCACTTTTTCCTTGCAAAAGATGTTTACACTGGAGTTATAGCCTGTCTCTGCCAGAACCTTAACAATAAAGAACTCTCTCCTTTTGCCTTGGGAAGTCTGTAAATTTCTGTAATAGCTTTAGTTGTCCTGTTGTTTTTTTTTTTTTTCCCTGCTGGCTCAGCATGCCTGAAGATACTGAGAAGTGGAGACATCACCACTAATTGCAACTGTTATCAACAAAATTGGTAGGTTCCAGTGTCCTGTATCCAACTAAGACTCTCACCTCTTCCTCCACCAGGAAGGCTAATGAGCCCTTTACCACCTCAAATCCTAGTAATTTCTACTCTTCACAAATTCTTCTCCATTTTTTTTTTTAAATTATCTTTCTGCTCATCAGACACTGTTTTCAGTCCTTTAGGTAGGTTTACTGCTTCCCTCACTACTGTGGGGATCTAGACAGTTTTGTACAAGCTTTTAAAATTGCAGGCATCAGACAAAACAGTATTCATTTAATCAGTGTATTGGGATTGTACCCCCATTTCTCTTCACTACTCAGATTAAAACATCCCCAGATTTACACTTGACCTTTTACTACACCAACCCAGTGGAAGGTCATGCTTGGAGCTTTTTGGTCTTTGGCATGAATGCTTATGCTGGACACAGTATTAAACTGACTGGGACATTTTATCCATAATCTGTAGCCAGTTATAGAACATAAAGTACAGCATACAAGGATGAGACAGGGCTCTTGGATAAATTGGTTGTTGCATTGCCAGCAGTCTCCCTGCTTGCCAGATTGCTTGAGCAAAGGAAATCTCAGTGAAAGTTTTTAATACTGTGTTGAGTTTGCAGTCAGAGAGGTCACAGGTCTTTGATTGATAGGAGAGGCAAACCTTCTAAGAAAAGCTAATATACATCAAATAGCATTTACTTCCTTTTAGTTCCATTAGTTAGATTAGTTAATGTTTAATTTATGGATTCATTTTAGTATGGCTCAACACTGGGAATGTTGCCAGATTTAATTCCCTTCTTCACTCTGTGATTATGGGTTTCCCCCTTCTTTTAAAAGACCACCTTTTTTCTTTTAATATAAAAGAATGTAGACATTCACCCCCAAGCTCCCCTCTCCCTCCTCCCCCCATTTGATCATCAAGCATGTTTTGTTTACATACCTCTTTGGATTTTTTTTGTTATATCTAGTAGAATTCATGATCATTTTGTCTTTTATCAACAATCTCAGTCTAGTGATAAATCATGTCTTTCCATTCTATTGAGAACCAATACTGATTTTAAGTACAGTGAAGAAGAATTTAAACAACACATCTTCCACAACTGTAATTTATTACTGCCTGTAACTTACACAGGAAACCCTTCCCAGTTTCAGATTTTTAGATGCTAGTCAGGTTTTAGGCAGTAACTCACCACTTTACCTGGGGACCTGCTTAGGCTCTCCCAGGTGCACTTTAGCATATTAAGCCAAATGTGCCAAACCTGGAGCTTTGAGCTACCACCAACTTTAAAGCAACTGAAAAACATCAAGATCATTATTTTGAATATCGATTAAGTTATCCCTCTTTTCCTGCTCTTTTCCAAGTCTGCTGGACTCTCAAGCAAACTCCAGGGAATGCCATCCAGTTCTTCTCAGCAGTGTTCACTGCAGGAAGAGGTTTGCCACAGAACACTATGGAAACTTCCAGTCTCACATGTATTGTTTTCTATGCTGAGAAATGCACTTAACTTTCTCACAGTGTCACATCCTCTGCTTGTTTACCCACCCACTGCTTATCAGGGGGTCACCAATGGAGATCAATTACTTTCCAGCCAAGCCTGCAGAGCATGCCATAGGAGCTGGTGGCTTTATACTGTGAAAATTTCAGCTGGGTTTGTCCCCTTCAGCTGTCTGTCCTGAATCCCCTTGATGATTGATTTGCTGCGCACACGATAGCAATTCAAACCCAGTTAGCCAATATATGCCTTTTTCTGCAGAGGCAAACTGCAAGTACTTCTGTACATGCAATGTAACCTTTTATATACACTATAAGTAATTACAGGTCTGTGATATGTCCTTCATGAAGTGCAGAGATACAGCACTGATGATATTACTACTTCAAGAGCAAGGGAAACACTTTTGTACTGTGCTGATGGTGCAATAAGTTTAATTGGATTAACTTTGTTCCAGTTTATAAATATTTTGTATGTGTTAGAAAATGCAGCTAGGAAATCTAGATTTAAAGCTACATAAGATGGAGCCACCAGTGCCATGTGTATGTGTGTGTTGGATGAGACTGGAGTTAATACTGTATATTTTGTATTGTTTCTTCTAAAGAAAAAAAAGATTAGGTCTGCTAATATTCTCCTAATTATGAAAACCAAAGATACTCTTGGCTTTTCTTCATCACAGTCTCCAAAACATCCTCCTAGGATACCTAATGCCAGAAGTAACAGTGATAGTTTAAATCATATCTCTAATTTTTCCTCTTTTGGATAGCTAATCAAATAATAAATGCCAATATAATTCTACTGAAATAGCATTATTTGCCAGCTGAACTCCAAGGGCAGTATAAACATTGTTTGAAAAGTATGTCTCACAATCACACAGCTTTCTGCTGGGTCCCAATATAGATTATCAATGTATATTACTATACTGTGGCTGTAAAGCATTTTATAGGCAAGCACATCCGAACATGTTTGATTACAGCCTTAGGCAACTTTCAAAAATCCTGACTGAGCCAGCCTTGCAGAACTGTCCCAACTCACACTGGTACTCAGTAATGGACCAGTAAAGGCACAGAGAAAGTGTCATTGCCGTAAGACACCATTGTAACTTATCATCTCCAGTGCAACTCATTTAGTGTCAAAAATCTATGCATAAACCTTTGGAATACCAGAGGCTTGGTCTTAGCATTCAGGAACCGCATCTCTGCAGACCAGAACGATACACATTTGCCACTTTGGAGAGAACTTCCTTTTCATTTTTAATGTAAAAATCACTGATCACCAACATGACATTCACCAAACCAAAACGTAGTTTGAAAATGCAAATCTGCACATTTTCCCCCTTCCCGTTTAATGTATATGAGCCTTTAAACCACTTAACTGCCACATAGGACAGTTTCATATTTGTAAGACAGCACCCCTCACTGTGAGTTTTACCATGCTGAGGCTGATGGAGACATCCTTAAAGCCCTGACAGAACATCCTGCTGATAGCTCACTTCATTTGGAGCAGGGCTGAGCTGCTGATTTGCCATAAGAAAAAAAAAAAAAATTTGCAATTAGTCATTCTTTCTTCAGTCCAGTTAAAGTACCTTCTTCGAGGTGGACTGCTCAATAAATATTTGGAATGATTAAGTCTAAAGAGTTTAAAGCCTCAAACAAGATCATGTCCTCCATACAACAGCAACACAAAGCAGAAGTGAAACACTGTGTGAAAGACAATATGTGGTGCTCTCAAGAGATGTTAACATTACATTAAGTGTTCACATAAGAAAATGTGTTCCAGCACAATGCTCTCTGGCAGCACAAATTCCAGTGGCATACTAGGGTAAATTCAAGATTTTTAGAGATGGAATTCTTAATGTAAAGTGAAGCACTTGCAATCCTGCTTTCCCATAATTATCTTGTGCTGCACAGCTTATGTTCTGCATCAAAGTGAAACAGAGAAAAAGTTATTTTCTAATGAGACTTCTGATTAAGTTGGACCATAGTCTAGCATTCACAATGTGACTGCAGAAATCCAAAACATATGGCAATCTTTGGGTATGTAAAACCTGCCTCTCTCAGTCACCTGTGTCAGGCTTTAGAACCCTTTATTATGCATTTCTATAAAATATTTCTTATATTCAAGGCAGTACAAGTTAAAGTGTTTTAATCATTACAAAAATAGTCACTAAATTTTCTGTTCTGCATGCCTGCTAAGGGCCCACAGAAAAAGACATGCTCCTAAAACATCATAAAGAAGTTCCACAATTAAAAACAGGCTATATGAGTTGGATGACTTTGAACTGCATGTCTGTAGCATATGAATATAAAATAGCACAGTATTGATTTGCCAGCTCAATTCTATCAAGTGCTGAGCCCACTCCAGAAAAGCACTTAAATACTTTTTACTACTAGTACCACTGTTCAAAAGTGTTCAATATGCATGTCAAGTCCAAGTAACATTATTTTTGTTTATTAAAAAGACAGGTTTTCCTTTTTTTTTTTTTTTTTTTTAAATTAAATTTTCACATTTATTCAGAGCAGACTGCTGTTTGAACCTCCATACTTGGAAAATGCAAAAAAGAATTCCAACAAAAATGGAGAAAATATTGGAAATATCCACTGATTAAGATTTTCAAATGTTTTAAAAATAACCACCCAGGCATGATGGTGATAGACGGTATCTATGAAGGTGGACCCTCAGCTGTTAAATACAATTGTGTGAGTCTCATGCTTAATGCAACCCCAATATTAACCCTACTGTACACAGGCCACAGACTTGACTTACAGCAGAAATACCAGAGAGCCAGCTGGAGTCGGAGTAACTCCCAAGTTCACCACAACCCTCACCTGATTTAACAGCTACCTTTGCCCCCGAGGAGGTGAGTCAGAGGGGCAGGCACGGGTTAGGCTGAGCTGGCATTGCTGCTGCTGGGTGTTGGTCACCATGCAACCTCAGATTTGGGTTTTCTGGAAGTGGCTATTAAGACCATGCAGGCAAAAGTTCATGGAGAAAGAGTTTAACCTGAAAAAGTTTCAAAGCAATTGAAAGACTCTAACTTTGCAGCCAAGCTAAAGGGCCGTGTAACTACAGCACAAAACTGGAACAACATATTTCAAAAGTCAAATGAAAGCTGATGCTGGCACAGCAGGGTTACTTGTAACAGATGACTTGAACCAGGCACCTGAGGCAGCTGCCCTGTCCTAAACTGCCCCTGACAAAACTCAGTTGGGCCAAGACTACAGCCTTTTTTTATCACTGAATTTATAGGTTTTATTCCCCCTCACACTGTCATTGATGGATTACATTCTTCTGTAATTCTGAAACCACATGGTAGTGGGTTAGGAAAAGGATACTGTTTAACACTGCAGTAACCTAAAGCAGTAGAGTCTCTGAAGAACATATGGACCTGTCAAAGTCTCAAACTTCTGGGGAAAAATCACCTTGATAACTGCAGAATTTGACTGATAGAAATGCAGTTCTTGAGATGCATTTTATGTATACCACAGGAAAAAACCCAAACTACTTATGGAAAGACAGGTAGCAAGCAGTCATGTAGAATTTTATTGTAGTCTGTTTTCTGTTCCTAATTTTACTGCACTCAAGCAATAATGTATCAGGCCAACTTTATGGCATTTGGTGGTGCCGTTGTTTTTTTTGTTGGGTTTTGTTTTTTTTTTTTTTTAAGTACCGTACCAGGATCATCTGATCCAACCTTTCTTGGCAAAAGCAGAGTTGAGACAAGATAGCCCAGCAATCCATTCAGCCGGGGAAATCCAGAATTTCCTCAGGGAGATTATTCCAATGGCTGACTGATTTCTTTGTGAAAAAATTTCCTCATGTGTCCAATTGGAACTTCCTCAGAATAACCTGTACCCATTATCTCTTTTCCATGTGACTTCTTGTAAAAAGGGAGTCTCCATCTTAACTTTAAATAGTGGAATATGGTGGTAAGGCTGTAAGCCTTTTCTCAAGGCTGAACAAACCCAGTTCTTTCAGCATTTTCCCCTGTGACAGGCTTCCCAGTCTGTGGCTCCTCTCTGCACCTCCTCCAGCCTGTGCAAAGCTTTTCTGCACAGCAGGGTCCAAAACTGCGCACAGTATTCCGGTGTGGTCTGATAAACACTGAGCAGAGTGGGATTATGACTTCTGGATTTCTGCTGGTGATGCCCTTGTGGATACAGCCCAGCATCCCATTGACTTTCTTTGCCAGCACAGCACTGTTTGTTCATATTGATCTGATTGTCCACCTGGACCCCCAGATCCCTTTCCACAGAGATGCTCCATACGTGGGTAGATCCCAGCCTGTGCTGCACACCTGGGTTATGTTTTCCCAGGTGCAAGACCTTGCTGGACTTCAGGAGATTCTTGTTAGCCACTCCCCAGCCTATCCAAATATTCCTGCAGGGTGCCTCTCTCTTCCAAAGTGTTCACTTTCCCACTCGGTTTGGTGTCATTGGGAAACTTAATTGTGGTACAGTTGATCTCATCTTCCCCAGCACTTTCTGAGGATATTAAACAGTGCCAGGCCCAACATCGATCCCTGGGATCCCACTCGTGCCACACTGCTCATTTGGAAAGGAGCCATGGACCAGCACCCTCTGGGTCCTGCCTCAGCCAGTTCCCACCACCACACGGGGCACTCATCCACACCACAGCCCATCTGTTTCTCCAGAGGGAGGCTGTGGGAAACCGCACTGAAAGCCTTGGAGGAATCCAGGAGGCAATGTCCACCACCCGCCCCACATCAACCAAGCAGCGTACTTTGTCAGAGGGTGACAAAGGGTTTGTCAAGCTCAGTTTGTCCTTAGTCAATCTATGTTGGCTTCTCCCAATCCTGTGCATCTGACTCATGATAGCTACCAGAAGGATTTGTTCCATAATTTTCCCAGGGACTGAAGCAGAATTGATGGGCCTGTAAGTCCCTGGCTCCTCCTTTAAGCCTTTCTCGTGGATGGAGGTACATTAGCCTTTTTCAGTCTTTTGCCAATCCCCGAAGTCCACAACTTCCCAAAGATTATGGAGAGCAGCCTTGCAATGTCAGCTCCTGTTATAGCCCACCCCCACTCTTCCTTCACTGACACTGCTGGATCTGTGTTTGCAGCAGCCTGGATTTTTGGTCCCAAGGCCAGGGGCTCCACAGTGCTGGTGCAGACAGCGGTGAAGGAACTGTTGAGAGTCTCTGCCTCCTCAGCATTACCAGTGACTAATTCTCCTGTCCTGTTTATTGATGGGATAGTATTTGCCTTCTGTTTCTGCTTGTTTCTGTACTCTAAGAACCCCTTCTTCTATTTTTTGACATTTTGGCCAAATTCAATTGGAGTTGAGCTTTTTCTTTTCTAATTGCATCTTTGCACACCCTGGCAATGTCCACATAGTTCTCAGTGGGTATTTATCCACATTTCTGTCTCGGGTATGCTTTGCTTTTGAGTAGACTCTGAACCTCGCAGTTAAGCCAAGGGGGCTCTTGCTCCTCCGACATCCCTTAAAGGGCGTAACATTTTTTGTGCTTTCAGAAGAGCATTCTTGAAAAAGTCCCAGGACTCATTAGCTTCTTTACCCTCCAGGGAAGCTTTTCCTGGAATCTGTCCCTTCTTGAAAAAAAATTAACAGTGCAGTGATTTCCGACATGGCTGCAGGGATTTTCCACATTCACTAGCTGCCTCTGTGAACAGGTGAAAGTGTGAAGTTACTGATCTTTCACAGTGCCTTCGAAGACTCCTGAGAGCCGAAGCAAAGCTTCTTAAGACACATGCTCAGCCACTCAAGCCCTGAGCAGCAGAGGGACAGCATTTGATACAGCTCCCTCTCTTTTGGCTAACTGGCTACAGCTCAGAAAGGCACTGGTCTCCCACCCATGCCTCTTCACAAGACACATTAAAGCCTGGCGGAGAGCAAGTCCAAGTAACAGAATCACATCAGAGAGGAATCCTCTCCCATCCAGAGCTTTGTTTGCAGACATAGCTCAAGGCATTACTTTTTTTTGTTACCTGCATAGGAAAGGCTGGCCACGGAAATAGCAGTCATGAAAAACAAACTGTGGCAGCCTTTGTCAGAACAGCCTTTGAAGAAACCCACCTCAGTAACAACATATTTGGTTTAAACTTCATCAGGTATTTGAAATAAGGAATCACTTAGAGTCTGTTGAACAGCTAATTGGAAAATACTGTTGGTCAGGACTTGCTGTCTGAGAGGAAACAGTGAACCACCTCATACTAGTCAGTTTTGAGTTCATTGTGGCAATCTGGTTCCGAGTGATCCAGGACTTACCCTCGGCCATGGACTGAATTAAAAACACAGAGCAAAGTTAAGGGATCACTTAATGCTACAAGTAAGACAGAAAATGTGTTTGTTTATAGCTGCAGATGTTCCTGAGCATGTTTTTTTAAAAAGTATTGTATGAATTCCTGAAACCATGAGTTTAATGCTAGGAGTTTTAAATGCACTTTTCAGAATACATCAACATTAAAGACATCACAGTTTCAGTTAAAAAAACAGTTTTCAGTGAACAAGAAACCTACAACTTGGTACAAATAGCTAGAAATTAAAAAGGCAGAAGTTCAATCATTTCCTCAACTGAAGGTACCCACTATGAAAAACAGAATGTAGTAATTCAACCAAGTTTCAACAGGAACCCATGAATCGTTAATAACATGATACAGAACACAGGCAACAGTAATTCCCACCCCCCACCCATAAAGAAACAGAAATCATCCCACCTTGCTCCCAACATCCATCCAAACTAACAGCAGTTCTGTTAGTCCTGCATTGGGCAAAATCTATTGTGTTGCCACATTACTTTCAAGTTAAGAACTATCAGTCATGCAGCCCTTCCTGCTCCTTCCCCCACAAATTCATTTAGCCGATGTTCTTTGTTCTTAAATGAAGTAATTCACGCAGAATTTTAACAGTAAAATATTTTAGCAGAGTATACTAAGAAGCAATTAAAAATTTCAGGATTTTTTTCCTTCCAGTTACAGCAGAACAATGAAGAAATCTTTTAGTCCTGGCCTGAAAAACCAGAACTGCTTACTTTTACTCAGTGGTCACCAGGAGGAGACTCACAGGTACAAGTGTCTGCAAGAGACCAGCAATTTTTAACAGCTGAAATCTTGACTGGCAACCTAGTCAAGTGTTGTGCCTTTAACTCAACTAATTAAAGTTGAGTTAAAGGCACAACAACTAATAGATAGATGAAAGTCTGCTTAAACCATGCACTCTGATGTCTGCACTTTTCAGAAGCCTTATTCACAGGAAAATCCCATGGCTAGGAACTATTAATAGGGCAGTTTCAAGCGAGATGCAATTCAGTTACAACACAACAATACTAGCAGTATTTCTATAAATTTTGAAATGCTTTTAATATGTACATTCTTTCTTAGTAAATATTAAAGTAGTGCTCTTCACTTGCACTTTTTTCTTTAGACTTCTAAAAGGGCATCAGAAATACAGTTTTCACTCCCCTCCAAACCAATGCACAGTTACCTTTGTAACAAGCACATATGAATTCTGTACACCTTCCCCTCCCCACAAAAGAAATAAAAATATGCCATGACTATCCAATTACACATCATCACAAGTTTAAATTACACATACAAATAATTCCAGAGTATTTAGAAAAAAACAACATACTGGACTTATGAATCCATTCCATGCATTCAACAACAGAAAAAAAAAACCCAAAGAAAAAAGAAAAAAAAATATTAAGTTTCTTTAAAATGGTGTTTTTTGCACTATCCAAGTACCAAAGTCTGGATTCAGTGTATCATTAAGACTAACCACTCCTTGAATCATAGAAACATGACAGTACATAGATAACCACGTTTCTATTTATAGACAATATGATATAGAGTTACTACCCCTTCAATGAATGTCAAATAAAGCAAGTTTTGCTTTCTAAGACATGGAAACTGCACATCATGAAAACAGTAAGAGGTGCTGCTAAATAGGTAACATTTTGAAAGGAAGGCTGTGTATTTATATGACCCTGCTTAGCAGTAGCAGTTAGTTAGCAGGGTTCCTATGTTTTAGCTAGTTTGTTTATTTTTCCAGAATGACAAGCTATTTGACTAACTCAGAAATATCACCAATTTTATTTTCAAGAGGAAAAAAAAGAATTTATGCAGTGAAAGTCCTTGGGGGCAGTTTCTTTCATTACATAAAATCTTTGTATTTTCCACAAAAGAGACTGGTAGCATAACACAGATTGGAAACAGATTTCAGACATACATTAAAAACCTGAATTCAAAGGGCATTTTTCAACCTTTACTATGAAGACAAGTAAAATTATAATATTATTTACGTGCAAAGGACTCTGCATGATTTCATAGTATCCTATTTTTTGTGTTTACCTTAAGATACTTCTTGAAAAGCTGTACTTCAGTTCTAAATTTATTTTACATGAATCACGACAAACGTCATTCTTAAACAGTACTCCCTCTCAGTAAATAAATCAATACTGTCAATATGCTCGATTTATTTTAACAGGTCAATTTAGAGTGTCATGTTCCTGATATACAGGAGTTAATACCTGTGGAAGTTAACATCCACTTATTAGGAAAGCTCTCCATTAGCAGGTGCATTTTCAGTACCATTAAACCCAGCTCGCTGCATTATCTGTTCTTGCCTAGCAATACTGTCAAACTGCAGTTGAGTACAGTAAGAGCACAAGATTGTTGATCAGTACCACGTTACAGCTGTTAACAATTCAGTTTGTGCCACAAAACCAGAAGTCAATCATTTGAAAAGAATCCTGACTCTTTAACTGAACTCATCAGGTGATGTTAAATACCATCCTTAGCAAACCAATTTTTGTAAAGGCTATTTACAGTGTACATGGCTGAGCATGTACCTTACAGACACAAACACATCTCCAGTTCAATAACACGTCATTACAGTGCCTGCAAATGACAACACATCTTCAATGCCATTCTAATTAACAGTTTCCAGCAGGAAATGGTCTTTATTTTACAACTGCTTTACTTGCATAATTTTTAATTTTTTTTAATATAAAAACACTAACTCCTGTCCAGAAGTCTAGACACATTCTACATACTATAGGTTAAGGCAGTAAAAAAATGTGTTCCTGATAACTGTTTTTGTCAATTAAAGCTGTCTGAAACTACTCCAGTTCTCCAACAGATCTTTGAAATCCAAATAATTTGTAAAAAATTCACTTTGCTTTGTTCAGAGTTTTAGTAATATAGACAACAGAATTGAGTACAGTAAGTCAACAAGTGTTAGGAGAAGGAAAAGTTTGATTTCAGTTCATTTCATGAGTTTAGATGTTGAAAGAATACAGGTTTTAGATGGGATCCTAAATCAACCAAGAATTGTAGGGAATGAAAAAGAAAACCAATTTTATGCACATTACTGCATTCTTAAAAATATACTGTTATCTTCAATAATTCAAGTAAGGTAATACACATTATAAAAAATAACTTCATGAACCATACTCAAGTTTCAAATCACATTCTCAAACTTTTAACCCAAAGCAGTTTTATTGTGTTAACTTCATATAATAAACCATGAAGGTCTTACTGTACAAATGGTTAATGATTTGCACTTGTGATTCCTGCAATAGCTAGCAGATTTGCTAACCAACTTACTGCAAAGATATGGCAGATTATGTATTTAATCAAAGCACTTTGATTTAGGCATGAAACAAATTCAAATGGTTGACATTCTGTGCTTCTAATGCATCACTCATAAGAGAGGCAAGAAACACCCACTATTGTACAGACGATTATTTTTACAGAAAACCCTTCCTTGAAATTAATCTTTTATCCGCAGCTGTAGATGAGAGTATAATCTGTTGTAAACAGGGCACTGTGTTGTAAAACCAGTTTTTTTAAATTAAGATCTCTCTCCAAAAGTTGGAAAAACAGATTCTCCAGAATGTCTTTCAAATGTAGCATGTTCTGTTTGCTATATCATAAAGTTATTTTCACTTGATTCCGTTTTAAAGATGTTTGTGTTCACAGCAGTTCTGTTTTTAAAAACTGTTTGAAATTTATATAAAATTCTGTACATGTTCACAAATTATTGCATAAACAGCATAATCTTCATGACAATATTCAGCAACACATGTCCATCTCAGGAAGTTCACGTTTCCCTTCTTGCCTTTTTCTTCTTTTTAACTTGTTTGGGAGATTCCCAGCTTTCTTCAGACTTTGCTAAAAAACAAAACAAAATTATAGTGTTAGGACTGAGAACATTTACACAGAATTGGCTTTTAAAATCCTGGATAATACACACTGTGTTATTAAGAAGTGATTCAGATCAATCAACTAGAAGTTTTATTCACCTGCTTCAAATGAAAATTTCATTTGAAATGCATCTAAAGTAATGCTTGCCAATTTCACCCTACTTTTTTACCCCACGAATACTTAGACTGATGCACATCAAAGGTAATTAATTTTGCAAATGTATTATTTACAGTAGAGTCATTGTTATTTTCTGGCCTGCTAGAAATTACATACATGTACAAAACAGACATTAAATGCTCACTTTTACCAGCTAACACCGCTCTTAACCACTACATATGTGACATGTCAGATGTATTGAACTATGTAAAGATGTGGTTACATGGAATCCATAATCCAATACAGAAGCACTATGTTCTCAATAAAACAGACTGCCTTAAAACACGCTGGCTGCCAAAAGTGGTAAAAAATGTTAAGTATTTTACATACTGAACCTAAGAGATGTTCTTCCAATTGCTGAGGCATGAATCTATCAATAAAGATTTCCTATTTTAGAACCAGAAGTTCTAAGTTGATACATTGACTTGAAATATTACATTGTTTCATGTATTCAAAACCAAGAAGCCAATTGATGCAGCTGAATGTGATTTTGTAATTATAAAGTTATCATGTTTCTTCTGCAGTCATTAAAAACTCATTTAGTACTTCAACACTTAGCCAGCAATTACAGATTGTCAGTATTTATTAATTTTATTAAAGAATCTGAATCAAACCAACTTTTTTTTCAAGCAATACCTGTCACAGCCTCACTTCCCATCTACATTTCCTGTTTTACTGTGTGAATACTTCTGTCAAGTACTCAAATGCTTGTGAGTACGAACACTTTTGTCAAGTACAACAGAGAGTACATTTGACATTTCTGGGCACAGCATTAGGTTCAAAAAACAATATACCTGCAGCAATTAAGTCTCATCTATGAGCTGTTACACTACAAAAAAACCCCCCACCCAATACCTTTCTGCTCCCAAATAAGCAGCTGTTTCCCTCTATGATTACATGGAAGCATATGGAAAAAGATACTAATGAGCTAAATTGAGAAATCAAAAGACTTCAGTGGGCTGAAAATTGAATTATTTGTATTTTTTCCCAAATTTCTGGTTGTTAAATATTCTGTCAACTGCAATGTCAGTAACCATCTGTTCTCCACTGAACACTTGCAAGCAGCCCTTTGAAACAGTGTTGGCAGAACTCCTTAGTCACAGCATGGAGCTCCAGTCCTGAAGGTGATGAGTACATCCAAATGTCTTTTAAGGACTGGACAAGCCCAACAGACATTTTCAGTCATCCAAGCATATGGAACCAATTTTTCCTCACAATGAAAATATATCGAGGTGCCTTTAACTTTAACAAAGTTAAAAATATGTCAAGATGTATAAATAAGACACACAATGATCTGATATGGCACTTGCAAATCAAACCCCAGGGCAAAGCATTCTGTCTACACTCTATGGCAAAAAAGTACATCCTAACTTCAAACAAATAAACTGCACTGAGAGATACTTACTCTGTGGAGGAGGCACACTGTTTTGCTTAATATTGGGACTAGAAACATCTGTCTCTTGCAGCATCTGTGGCACTTGGGAAGCGATCTTGTCAGAATTGCTCTCTGATACAATTACAGATGGCTCAGTACAAACAGCAAGCAAAGGAGCCTCCTCAGACTATTTGAGAAACAAAAACAAGAGTTTCCAAAATTTTTTTAAGTAATACAAAAGTATTATATGGTGTTATTTTGGCAATATACTTAGCAGCTGCTGAGAAGATGGCATTGAAAAATTAAGCCAGTGTTAAAATCCTTACAAATTTTAAATTGAGGCTGTAATACTATGACTGCCATCTAGTGCCAGAAGTTTTAATTGAATATAAGCAAATGTGAACAACACTAATTCTTAAAATACAGCACATGCAAAGAAAGGGAGACCAATCTATAAACCACCAAGATCCTGAAGAGTTTCTAGAATATTCAGAGATGTAAAACAGTGACACATACGCATTTGGTTGCAAGGTAAGCAGGCAAGTTAAACAGGACCAAATATATAACTCAAACCCCAAACAAACAAAAAGCATCTCCAGTCATTCCTATAAACTGCTCAAAACACTGTACGCTTACAGAATAACAAACATTGGTGAGAGCAGTCAGCAAGTATTTCAGTGGAACTTACTGCAGAAATAACTGCCAAGTAAAAGGTACTTGTGTTTTCCTTTTCTTTTAATTAACTAGTTGATTCTGAAGGTTCCTACTACAGAGACAAAATATAACTGTACCCTAGTGTGTAGCACTTATAATTAAAATTACAGCAAAAAACCCAAACAAACCCAAACCATTTCAACATTCCAATAGCAAAGTCAGAACATAAAAAACGTAAGATCCCACAGCAAGTCATCAAAAGACAAAAGGCTTCAAAAAAGAACGTATTAGAACACAGTGTCTCAGCCAAGCAAATCTCAGCCCCAAACTTTAAGATGTTATTAAGAAATCGTAACTGCAGTTGTGTTACAACAGCCAAGACCTGGAACTATGAAAACCAAATAGTGAAGTCTATATCCCTGGATACAGATGTACAGATCCCATGTCACAGTCACCTGTTTGTACTGCTTCCATCTCAAAAATTCCATCAAAACATTCAAGAGAGCAAAAAGATACGAATTTCTTTTTTAATTGTATCCAACTAAGCAAGAAAGTAAACAACTTTAATTGAAAAAATCCAACACAAGAATTTGAAATATAGCAGTTCTCTAACCTTTCATGAATAGTTTGCTGTGCTCTTACACATCAACTGAAACAAAGGGGTTTTTTTATACCCATAACTGCAGTATTTCTCTCAATCTACTGAAAAATTGGTAATATCAATTTTTTTTTTACATCAACCATGCTGATAAAATGAACTCCCATCCTACAGGAATTCCAAGCTTAGCCAGTTCTAATGTCTAATAGTTAGCAATCATCAGCTACATAAATAAATGAACTTAAACTGTGATTTCTAAAATAGAAGGATATAAAGCTTCTAGTGCAAGGTAATCAATTCAGGTAACTATTGGTATCACAGTTTTGTTAGGACAGTCACACTTGACCAGCAGGTAAAGCAACTCAATTAAGAGTTAATTACCTCAGCTGTCTCAGGTTGACTAAGAAACATGTTGCAGCTTGAATGTTACAGCATGCAGTATTACTGCAAATGTAATGATACAAATACATACAGCACTATCTGGACATTTTTCCAAATACTTGTCTGAATTTTGGATACAGGAAAGAGGGTAGTGATGAAAACATCAAAAAAATGGGTACTATTCCTTGCTAGGATATTCTCTGCTAATTCAGAAAGGAGGCCTGAAACAACAAATAAAGCCTATTTGATAATATAAATAGTTATATGCATAATTCTGTGATTTAACAATGAGGTAGTGACTTGTCAAACTGTTACTTCTTTTTCCAAGTATTTCTCTTCATTTGGAACTTGTGCCAGCTGATAAAATGCAGAAGGTTTCAATGTAGCCCCCAATGTATAGCATGGGGGAATGACCATCACCAGATACTGTGATGCGAAACACAAGGCTCAACATTCAGCTGTTTCTGATGTTTCTCAGGGTATCCTGAATAATAACTTGTTTGTACTCAAGTTTATTTTTCCCTATTATTTCATTCTTACATTTTGGAGCATTTGCTTAAGACTAAACTACTTACCTTGGAAACTCAAGTCATCCATTTCACACATCAGTCACAGACAATTTCTAAAACTTTCTACAACAGCCCAGTCAAACAACATCGGAAGGCATCTTTGCATGTGTGACATTACAATGAAGCCAAATCTGATGTCAAGGAGACTTGATAAAGACTGACAGACCATCTGCATGTCAGACACAAAAATTCACAAGTTCTCCTTTATCAGCTCCAGTTCCAGAGAACGTTAGTAATAATTTCATTTGTCCTTTGCCCCTACACCAAGTTTAATACAGAACGTGTCTTGTTTCACAGTTACCACTTACACAGCTATACGTACACACATACATGAACGAACTGAATTTGAGAGTTAAGAGTAACAGAAGCCCTCAAGCACCTCAAGAACTGCAGTGTAGGGCTACATGAGATGCTGATGCCATCAAATCACCTAGGAAGTTGGGTGTGATTATAAACAGTAAAGCACTGAGCAAAATATACTAAAACTGGGCTTCTATTTTGGCAGTGCCGACAGCTTGTGAGAAAAAAAAATGAACTGCGGATATTTTTCAAATCAATTTAGATTTCTGAACAGCAGAAGCTATAGTCTTCCAGGATGTACTATTATGCCTTTTTCTACAAGTCAAAAACCTGCCAACTTGATGTCACAATCCAAGTTTTCAGTCTGTAAACATTTTCAACTAAAGCCTCTAAAATAAAACAAAAACTCACACTTGCAGGAATAAAGCCACCTGCATACACAGGCAGATGTCTTTTCAAGTACAGCTTCAAAAAAAACCACCACAAAACCCAACAATACTGGTCAGATAGAATAGGCAGGTGTTGCCAACCTTAATTAGAGGTTGAACTGATCTAAACTAATCAGTTGTAGTAAGTAACTGCAGCAAAGCTCTGCTTTGATGTATTTTAGAGTAAGCTCTAAGTATATCTGAATGTACTTTTCAAGACATTTTCAACCAAAAAAGTACTTCTGTACTTTTTATTTGGTGACTTGCACCCTCTTGTAGAAGATTTAATTCTAATGTTTTAATTTGACTCTTAAGACCTCATTAATTTTATGA
The DNA here is from genome assembly GCA_013397315.1 of Donacobius atricapilla. Taxonomy (NCBI): domain Eukaryota; kingdom Metazoa; phylum Chordata; class Aves; order Passeriformes; family Mimidae; genus Donacobius; species Donacobius atricapilla. The sequence continues at coordinate 75,900 of WBMY01008980.1, forward strand.
CACTATTGCTTAGCAATTAAAAATTAAAACTCAGTATTCTGACATATACTCTCTTGTACCGAACTGCTGTGTCACTAGAGTTGCTCACTCCTGATGGAAATAAAAAACAAAAATCAAACCACTAGAAATATTAAATATTTTACACCTTCCTAGAATGTGATGGTTTGTAGGGTAGCAGTATCTAAGAAAGCTATCTGGAGAAAGAGAATTTGTAGTCTCTAGAATATGTTTCAACTGTGAACTGAAGCAAACAGTTTGTGAATTGGTTCAAATAAAACCTCAGTCATTAAGCTCAGTACAGCTATCAACAATCAGTTTTAGACTGCAGCTAAGTCAGAATACATTAAGTTAGTAACACTTCATTCTGCTGCAACATAACTAGTCTTGTGCTCAGACCTATTCAGTTCTTAGGTTTCTACATTTCCAAGTTTTAAACCATTGCTTGAATATTCAAAGAAGAAAGTAACTTGACAGTTAAGAAAGTGACTGATTTGGAAAATAACTGCTTTTCAGTGTAGACATACTTCTAAAACTCCTAACTGACCTCTACCTAAAATTCAACTGTTTTCTTACCTTTATATTTATAAAGATACAGGCTGAAACAGCATTCTTACTGTAACCTTATCTACACAAATTAATGTGTTAAATGACTTGAGCACTTCAAATCAAATTGTAGCATAAATCAAATTTTGCATCCCTACCTTAGCTGGTTCACTAGTACTTATGGTCTTCAAAGAAAAAGGTCTTTCCTGCTGTGCTTGGACTTTTGAGGTATCCGCCTGAAATTGCTCTCCAGCTTCTCTATCCAGTTCTTCAGCATCCTACAAAAAGGGGAGCGGGAGGGGAAAAAAGAAGAGCCTGTGTTTGCAGACAAGTTCTGACTCTTCTCCCCTATGAATGAGTTTTGTCACCATAATCAGCTTCTACAACTCAGAAAATCAATCAAAAAAAGTAATTGAAGTAGTGGGCTCATACTAGCCTATGCTAACACTCAAAATGTATAGAACATAATAAAAAATGCCCATAGAATCCAACACAGCCTAGAAAGCAGGACACTTCAAGCAATTTACTAACAAAAATCCCAGTCTCAGAATTTACTTCACACTCCTGTTAAATTATAAGAATGTGAAATTAAAATGAATTTACTCTAAACACTTTGCAAAAGTATCACAATGACACTTGACTGCTCTAGGTCCTGTGCTTTATTGCAAGTTTTAAAATGCAAGCTGTATAGTTTTCTATCCTTATTATGTCTTAATATTTTTGCAACCCAGTTTAGTTTGCCATAGTGCCTGTGAAGTAAATCTCAGTACGGAAATTGAAAATATATCCAAAGTATCCAAGAGTATCAACCTTTGCTCCTTACACAATCTGAAGTGGAAAGTTTTCATTTTAAATGTGGAAATAGAGTAGTTACACTTGTTAGTGGCACTAGAAGAATCCTGTGGTTGTGAAGAGGTCTCTGAGTTTAAACTGGAAACACTCCTCCTTCACTCATTTCTTTATGAAAATGCAGTCACAGCCTAAGTCTGTTAACTCCTGACAGGAAGGAACACATACTGGCTTACTCCAAGCTCTTCAGTTAGCTCCCACTGCCTTGACGAACACTGATGTCAAGAAATGAGTGTGAACACTTACGTACAATCAGTGAGAAAGACGAAGATGTTTAAATGAATGTGCTCCATTTTCAGAGGATGAATAAACACATTTTAAATGAGTTTGAAGTCGGACTGGCAAGTTAAATTACTAAACTGTTCTAACAAGAGTAGCTTCTGTGATGTATTAGCAGTTCAGCCTGCTCCTATCAAGCAAAATTCCCAATTCTGCATAAAAAGTTAATACAGGTAAGAACTTATCAGTAAACGGATGCCTTCATAGACTGATGGACTGAAAGAAAAAGTAACGAAATTGGAATGGTTGGAGAACAATGAGTAGAATAACAAATCTGATTATGTTAATATAGAAAGTAGTGTGGTGGCCCCTGATCCATTTACTGATGGTGTTGCTCTCCCTTGGAGAGTTGCAGCCTTTAGGCTGTTTGAATTGCAGTAGCTTCCCCAAAGAAGTCTGAGAGACAGCCCTCCTAGTTAGTGTGAGCAAAATGAGCTAGTCCCGTGAGGTTTTGCGTTTGTATGAAAATCTGCTCTCCCCCACTGGCTGTTTCCTTACTTTATAATTTCTTCCTCTGTTGCTTGGTCCCTTTTCGATCCTCTCCCTGATCGGTCCCATTCTCAATCCTTCACCCCACTGGTCAAGTTCTGTAACCCCACCCCCTGACTTCCCTATATAATCCCTGCACCTCTGAGCTCCCCAGTTCTTTTGTCCCTAGACTCTGAAGAGGAATAAAGGCTTCCAGAAGAAAGAAGGAGTCTGTCTCACCTCCTTTCTCTCCTGTGTTGCCCGAGTGGCAGCTGTGGCTCAGCCACTCTCACAAGACAGCCTGCAATCACTAGGGCAAGGGAGTGGCTGGCAAACTGTGCCTGCGCCTGACAGGACACCTTTCTCAAGGCCCTTTGCGAAAAGTCGCGGCACCTTACCATCGCCCGCTCGCGACAAAATACGACTCTACTTGGCATATGGAATTTAAGACAGCTCATAAGCAATGGAAAAAAAAAATCAGAATGCCCTCACTGACCTTAAGATTCATGTAGGACGCTCACAAACACCTGTTAACCATAACCTATTAGTCTCGTCTTATACTTAGAGTCATAGCAGAGATCAGAACAGATTTCAATTAAAAAAAAGCTGCAGCCCTAGGCCACCCAGACTGAATTTGCCTTAAAAGAAACAAGGGAAATCAACACTAGCTCCACCTCCACATAGACAACTTAAAAATAAAATTTAATGAAACAGGAATTTAATGTTTTAGAACTTTTAATAAATTGAATATGTGATAACCATAAAAGCAAATCCAAAACCAGTAAGACTGTAGTTTTTGTTTTCCGTCTCTAATTTATCTAGTCAGATTCCACTGAACATTGGTAATTTTTAAAAGAATGTACATTATGAATGGCTGTCACAATAAACACAAGCAGGATGCATTCTGACCATGATCTACTAAAAGGTTTCTCCCATTAGGAAAGTACTTGTTTCATCTCTTCAAACATGATTCAATTGCCATGTGAAGTGCAATCTGCTTTTGTTATTTTTACAAATCTGTTTCAATGCAATTCTTTAAAAGCTATTTAAGTAACAAAGAAAACTCCAATGATCCTCAGTTTTAAAGTATTTGAAGGTTCTTTCCCTCATTGAAATCTGACTCACAGAGTAGCTCCACCGAGTTTGAAGCATTAGCACTTACCATTTCACATAAATCAAATTAAAACAGTACTTCAAAAAACCATTATACTCTCACACAATTGTACTTGAAGACAGCTTAAGAGAAAACTTTAATTTCTTTCATTCTCCTAACCAGCTATATTCACCAAAGCAGCTGTCTTTCAAAGGACACAAGGAGAAGGCTTCCCATGTAGGGGACAATTCCACCTGGAAGCATCCCTACAGTACGGAACCCAGTTTTGATAGAAAGTAAGTAATTCAGGATGAATACTTTCCATGTATTTTGTGCTTTTCATAAATCCAGCAAAACTACGAATTATCCCATGTTCAACTTGTGAATACAACAAATTAAGGAAATACTAGTAAAATAAGAATTACTTCAACTCTTGAGAAACAATTGTAGACAGTCCAATCCCATAAAGAAATTAATTTCCCAAAAATATTTTTTGTTCAGGATGCTAATATCCAAAGATAAGCAACTTTGTGAAATCCTTGCAACTGCCTTTTAAGTTATCCAGAATTTACCTGTGCAGGAGAGTTAGCCTCTTCACCCTGCTTCTTCTTTTTCTTCTTCTTTTTCTTGGATTTGCCGCTTGTAGAACTCTGAAGAATTTGCTCTGCTTTTTCTCTTTCATTATCTGAAATCTTCGTATGGGAACAGAAGGTACTTAGCATTTAAAATGACAATGAAACATCCCTTCTATAGTCTAAACATAAATTATTAGCTATAAATGAACACAGTCTTATCTGTTCAGTTCATTCTAGAAAGACTACATTCTTTACATGCTATCTGGTAATACAGGTAGAAGAGCTGGGAATGGAAAAGCCAACAGACTACCAGGCACTAGTGGCATGGAAACGCTATTTTTCATGCTGAGAATTAAATATTGTCAAGAGGTATTAATAAAAACAGATCTAAACCTTCCCTGTATATACTCATAATGTAGTTCTTACAATTATGGCACGACAGAACGGTTTAACATGGAGCTAAGTGATTTCTCTCTTCTCCATAACAATCAGCGTTTTCCTTCTCTGTTCACAGAGCAAACACAGTTGTGCTACTCTTATCAGTGTAATCGTGATGACAGATTACCTTTATCTTACTTTAAGAAATGGCAGTGGTAAGGACAAAGTCTTGAAGCTAAGGAGAAAATACCACATTTTACCTTCTGAGTATCAGATCTCTCTTCACGCTGAGGAACAGAAGCAACTTTTTCTTCATCTACCCAGTTTCCCCACTCCTCTGCTGGTGCATTCCAATCAGAGCTTGGATCAGCTGAAGAAAGTCCATCTACAAACATTAAAAGGTTTTTTCAGGAATATTGTCTTAGTCTACAGGTGCTCATTTCCAGTTTAAAAATGAAAAAAACCCTACACATATATTCAGTTCTTGATATCAAGATATAAAGAGCAATTTCTTGTATTTCTGCAAAAAAAGGTAAAGACTTTATTGATAAGTGGAGGACTTTTAAAAGTAATGAGTATGACAGGGATTTTACAGAGCCTAATCACTGCAGCAGCTAGCTAGATGCAGTTGCTTCAAGATGTTTCTAAACTATGTGAAGAGGAACAAATTTAAAAGTTGTTCTCTATCTTAAGCCGTTCTCCGTATTTTCTTTCTAGCTTGTGAAAAAATTAGGATGAACTGTAACACTGATCAATCTTACCTTAGTAAGATTCCTTTACAAGTGATATATCTGAAACTATGAATCTTACTGATTCAAATGTCATCTGATAACACTGACATTTTAAATAATCTTTTTTTTCAAAGACTCTTAAGTCCATACTCTATTTCGTTATTATTCATTTATGATGGAATGATAGGTTTCAAGGGTCAGTTACATAAAAATTAAAAATATCTGAAGGGAAGAACTAAGCCTTAGATTGTCTGCTTAGTACAAAGTTATAGTAAGCCAATTTTAAAACAGAGTACATTGTAGAAGATCGCATTCTCATTTCACATTTATATTAACATCACAAATATTCTTCTCCCCAGTCTGTACCAAACTGAAGAACAGGCAAATTTGATCTGCCAACTATGGTGGGATTCAGTTTAAACAACTGAAAATAAAGCCAAAATAAAAAGCATTAATAAATCCAATTAAATTTTTTAGCAACATTATCAAGCCAAAAATACACTAAGAGATCTTAAGATTAGTTAGAATATTTAGAGTAGATAGAAACTTTCCTAATAAAAATATTCTCTTAATGACACCTACTTTAGCTACTAAAATTTACTGATTTGAAAAAAAAAGTATTACTCAACACTTTTCAGTTTATCTACTGCCTTCTCAGTAGTTGCTTAAGGAAAAACAAAATCCATTTTTAGTAATAGTAAAAACTAGTAGTATTTGTACATACAGTTAATTTTCTTGTCCTGATCCTGAGAAAGCAGTTGGGTGTACCTGTGTATCACTTTGGCCTAAACTTGCATTTGCCTATTTCTGGTAGTGCACTCTTAGTTAACAACTATGATGAAATTCTACTAACAGAAGCTTCAGCCACAAAAATTCTATGCTCAGATACGTGAATCAATTATGCTTTTGATAAAATGTAAAACTGATGACTTTTAAATGATTAACTGCAATGTGCTTTCCTTATCCTTAAACTAGGTAAAACAAAAAAGGTAAGTTTCAAAATTATCTGGTAACAGAGCAATCACGCCAACAGTAGTGGAGTCAAGGACTGCACCACTCTATTCCACTTTTCCTGTCATTTAACTGCAATAAGTTGTTCCTAGAGAGAAGGAAACATGCAAGGCTGCTTTTGTCAACTTCTGGAACAATTCTTCAGGTCAATGCCTAATAAGATGCACTATGCTTTTTCATAAACAGGGAGGAGAAAGTGGGGAATAAATACCAACTTTACTACAACTCCCAAGTAATTTCAGTTATTTCTATCCTGTATGTGCTTCCTAAATATGTAAGAACTTCCTAACGTCTGCTAAATTAGAAAGCAAATTAGATTAAATACAAGAGTCTGATGTCACCTTAACTTTCCAGTAAGGTACAAACATGTAGAAACAAACTGACTCAAATTCTATCTACTAAATACATATTTTTGCAGACTTGCTGTAGATTTTTCTCATCACTTGCAGCAAGCCTGTTTTATTACAAAGATTTTTCTACCTTAAAATGCACGAGCCCTCTCAATTCTGAATTTGAATACCTAAATATTTTTCCTAAAAATTAACCATTTTCTTTCTAATTCCTTCATACTGTCCATTAGCTTACAGACGTCAAGCATTCCAGGTTTTTCCTCAGATACCCACCACTGTCTAACACAAGCAGCTAATATAAATAACTACACTTTAACAGTAATAACAATTTGTTAATGAACACTTTAGAGGAACATACTTAACCCAGACCATTCGTCATCAACAGGGGGTTGAGCATGACTTAAATCCCACTGAAAATCAGAAGTACCAGCCTGAGAAACTGATTCGCTGTTGGAACCTGAAAGGGGATAAATAAAATTGTACTTGTAAGTTTGCAAGCTTCCTGGAGTTTTCTTAGGGAAAGAAGTCCAATCAAAGTAGGAAAGGAAGACAAAAGGCTCAAACAAAAATGTCAGATTTTTTTTTAAGAAAACTAGTAGGCTCTCATATATGAGGTATATTCAGAAAACAAGGAAGCTGAAGAAAGAAGACAAAATTAAGTCATGAGAAGAACACGAAAAGAGGTAAGAAGGATGAGTAAACGCAGTCTCCTCAAACTGAAAAACACAATGAAATTTTACAGGTAATAAAATTGTTACCCTGTATCAATAAGATCTATTACAGGGAGAAGCTTAAAAGATCACTAGAAAGAAACCTCATTAATTACACTGCAGATCAAACAAATTATACATTACTAAGAATCCAATTCTCATTTGAAGCAAAGGTTTCAAGAACAAAAAAGCAGCAGGACAAACAACAGTAAGGCCAATACCAGTCATGATAACAGAAGATGTTACGCATCTAACGTGTTTTCAGAAAAATAAACAAACAAAACCATTTCATAAAAAAGTAGAACAAACAAAAACTAATTGTAAGAACTAAATACATTTTTACTGTATGATGAGACTTCTGAAATCCAGTTTGAATAAAACCTGGGTCTGTATTTTACATACACCTCTGCAAAGGATACCTCAGATGACAGAAACACAGACATGTTCTCATTTCTTTTGTGGTCACTTTGCATTACAACATTGTTGGCTAAGGTGCACCAAAGGAAACTAATATACTTCACTTTTTCATATTTCTCTCGAAGTTAAAATGGTGGTACTGCAGCTGAATCTTAGCTCAGTGTGCCATCTTACCTTATTTAATAAAATTGCCCAAGTTTTAGCTTAGAGACTGAACTTGGATTCAGGCAGCTGCTTGGGCCTTTTTTTTTTTTTGTTAATTAAAACTCTCTGTACAATTAAGACACTGGACATTGAGCCTGAGTTCAACAGCTACAAGCCTGTAAACTGCAATACAAGCAAATATAGCCTAAGTGCATGAGCACTTGGCCAGCTACTTCTGCAAAGAAAAGTGGCATGCCAAGCTCATGGAGTAAGCAAGCAAGAGCAGAAAACCTGACGTATGATCCCTTTATTGTATAATAAAGCATCACACAACTTACGTTAGTTGCTTAACACGCAAGATTTATTATGAAGACAGGTTTGTACTCTATAGCACACAACCCTTCAAAAAAGAAAACCCCAGAGTTTCAGCATTTCCATTTGTCATTCAGAGAAAAGACTCAAGACTTCAAATCTTGCCTATGGAACATATTTTCAAAGCAGTGATTCAGTTCTTTGATGATGAGAAACTCAATCATGAAATAACAAACCTCTCTTGAGACTCGGGCAAATGGGCTTTCTTAGAAAGAAATCTTCAGATCTCTAGCTTGAGACATCATAATGCTGAGCAATCTCTTATGCCCATTATTTAGACTTAACACACAAACAAGAAGGTTAAATAAGAAATCACAGAATCATAGAATGATTTGGGTTAGAAAACACCTTAAAAATCACCTCATTCCAACCCCCTGTATTTCCAACCTTCTTACTAATATTTTGTGATTGATCTACCTTTTGATTAGCAACTTAAAACAGTTACTTTACTGCATAATTACAGCATAATAAAATAGCTTTTCAAGTGTCTTCCACCTCCTTGCAATACTATTTTCAAAGAAAAATGAGAAAATGCATATTAGTAACACTTGGCAAATTCTATTCCACCTGGTGTAGTTAAAGAGAGTGGAAAAATCTTTGGAAAGGCACACATACCAGAAACTCCAGGAGTTAATCCAAATGAGGAGAAAGAAGTAGAATTCTGTTCAGAGGTATTAATCCTTGCATCCACATTCCAAGCAGCTGTGGGGGAAGAGGAGAAAAAAAAAATAAAAAGAGCATCACACATTACTGGAAATGTTGGAAAATTTAGCTATTTAATAATGAATCAGATCAGAAAAACACTGTCTAGTTCAGCCATGATGACATTTCACACAACTGAGGGCATTAATCAGTGCTGATAGAGATGTGACTTTATGAACACACAGCTTGAAACAGTTTTCAAGCTTTCCAAGATCATCTTCCCTTTACAGCCTTTTCTATGTATAAACTCCTCACTAAAGAGAAGTCAATTGTTTTTTGAGCCTCATACTATTATTCCTCCCATTACTGCAATCATTAAGTTAAAAGTACATGTAGATGGAACACAGCTTGGAATATATTTTTTATATACATATATATACGTTAAAGAATGGAATAAAATTCAGAACAATTCTTGACAAATAGGAGACACTGCTTAAAAATGAAGACATACTAGATTGTTATATGTAAGGCAGAAAATAAGCAGAAATAGCCAATAAAAACTATTAATGGCTTTTATTTAGAATTACATTTCCTTAATTGGGGGAGAAGGGGCTAAAAACTGGATAGGTATTCCAGATGTTGCCCAAAAAGCAGACAATTACTACCCCCCAATTTAAAGACTCCTGTGTTAATGCATCCTAGCACACTGTTGGTAGGAACTTTGCTGCTAGGATCTACGGCTGGCTCATGTCCAACGTGGTGCTCACCAAGACTCCTTATCCACAAAGCTGCAATCCAGGCAGTCAATATCCAGCCAGGGCTGCTTCTAACCCAGATTCGGCACTTGACATTTGTCCTCAGTGAACTTCCTTGGGTTCCTGGTGGCCTATCACTTCCATCAGGTTTAGCTCCTTTTGGATGGGATCCCTGACCTGGACTGTCTTAACTGATTCCTGCTCCCACACTTAAGCTTGGTGTAATCTGGAAACTGGATGTGAATGACATGGTTGCCTCCTCCAAGTCACTTATAAAGATGATCAACAGGACAGTTCTGCAGCCCTGTGACATCCCCCTCAACACCAGCTTCCAGGGAGAATAGGACTTACTGACCATTACTTCATGCCTGACCAGTTTTTTACCTGTTTTAGTTTGGATACAACAACACTGTGAGAGAGAGTGTTGAAAACATTAGTTAAGTCATCATGAAGGACTTCCACTGCCTTCCTTCACCCACAAAATGATTCCTTTTACCAGAAGCAAATCAGTTTGGTAGACATGACATATCCTCAGGAACAAAGCCAATAAAAAGCTGGTCAGTCACTATGAACTGCCTCATTAAAATACACAGCAGAAAACATCTAGTCAGAACATGAAAAAAGCCCTTTACTTCTCGTAGCAATGGTAAAGCTTCCAAGGGTATATCAGACCTAGCCTCAGGAACTCCATTTCAATATATGTCAGAGAAATAAAAGAAGGTCCAGACTTGCGCAGATTACGGCTGGGGTAGGGCCATGTTTTGGATCTGTGCTGAAAACAGCATTTGTAATACAGGAATGTTGCTGAGCAGTGCTCAGACAGAATCAAGGCCCTTTGCACTTCTAGTGTTGCTGGCAGCAAGGCAGCTGGAGCTTGCCTTCCCAACAAGAAGTTGCAAGAGACACTGCCCGGCCAGGTGACCCCAACTGGCCAAAGGAATATTCCCTACCATGCTCAGTATATAAAGCTGGGGGAAGAAGGAGGAAGGGAGGGACATTTGGAATTATGGTGTTTGTCTTCACACGTCACTGTTACACGTGATGGAACCCTGCTCTCCTGGAGATGGCCGAACACCTGCCAGCCCGAGGGAAGTAGAGGATTATTTCCTTGCTTTGTTTGCATACACGGGTTTTGCTTTCCCTATTAAGCTGTCCTTATGTCAAGCCATGAGTTTTCCAGCTTTTCTCCTTCCAATTGTCTCCACCATCCTGCTGGTGGGAGAGTGAGCAAGTGGCTGGATGGGGCTTGGCTGCTGGCCGCAGGAACACTGCTGACTGCAAAGGAACACTGCTTTCCAGAAGAGACGAGGATTACCTTGACTGAGCAGTGGGAAGAGCCATGTCACAGCACTTACTAATTTGATGATTGTTGCCCAGAGAGAAATCTCTTCTCCATTATTACCATGGACAGCACAAATAAAAAAGGCAGAAATTTGTGTTGAGCACTAAAAATCAGGTTCTAGTGAAAAGACAGTGTAACACTATGTGTCACAAGAGTTGAACAATGTTTATGCCTGGGACCTAAAAAAACACCTGCCAAAACTCTACACAGTTGATTTGATCATATTGGACCACTTCAAAATAGCTCAGTAATAATCTTCAGAACTTTATGAAAGTGATATACGACATTGCATTCCTTCACAGAAATAATTTCGTCAGATAAACTCAAAAAACCCAGCCTACCTGTACACAGAGACATAGATGCTAAGTCATCAGAACTTACAGTAAACAGAAATTGTTAACATTTCACTAGATCATGTCAACATTTTTTCAATATATAAACATAAAAATATTTCAGAGATCCACTACTAAAAAAATACATTTATGTAAAAATGCTTGTGTGAAGCAAGTTCTTGGAAATAGCTTACCAATAGGAGTGAACAAAGATCGTTCTTTCCAGGGCCTGCCCACCAGGCTTACACCCCAGTCCTTTCCATTTCCATTAGCATCTCCAGTGTCTTGGCCCCAAGCCAATGTCTCAGTCTTCCTCTTCCCAGCTGCAGTTGAAGGAACAGATGTCCATTTCTCCTCCCCTACACCAATCTGTGAGGAGATTTTTACAGACTTCTCATTCCAGCTTCCTCCATTTATTGTATGGCTTTCACTCAATCCCGGAGAAACTTAAATACAATAATAAAGGGATTATTTTAAATAAGGACTGGATGAAGAATTAAAATATCACTTATATGCACACTCACTTATTAAAAAAACCCTGAATGAACAGTAGCTTTGCTACACCAGTGTGACATAGAGAGGGCTGCTGCTCTGTTCTCAGCTAATTTTCCAGTTCAGATGATCTGCACCATCTGTCAACTAAATCAAAAAGGGAGGAATGCCGAGCACCAACGGCACTCTCTTTCCTCATCTCCTTCTTTACAAGGCTGATGTATTGGTGAACCAGTGTCTCTAGATTAGAAGAAGAGAGGGGAAGGTACTTCCAACACTCTCAGCTAAGTTCTCTTAGAGAGTATGAGGATGACTTGTAGAAAAGCCCATGCACCAAACAAAGAATATTTTCTGTTTCATAACTGCATGCAGCAGTTCTCCAAGCAGGATGTATGAAATTACCAAGTATTTGAAAATACTTCTCAAACACTACACAGGATTTACAAAGAGCATAGGTATCATACTGACCATAGAGTACCTCACAGTGAGAGATAAAAATCATAGTAACATTCAATTTGTAACCTATTTTATGTCACATTAAGGTAAAAGACCACAACACTGCAAGGGTCTCTGTTACATGTTACCCTGATGAGAAGTTACTAGCCACTGCGAGTCTAATGTATACTTTGAGAAGTCAGCAGGACACTGAGACCAAGATGATAAGAAGTTGTTTAAATTTATGTCCCTCTAAAATATAAGGGCTAGAGCACCCAGCACTTCCTATATATCACAAATCTTTCTCAAAGTGCTTTGTATATTAGATCTCCTTTCTCTTTTTATAGATGCAGTGGAGAAACCAGAAAAACTGCTCTTCTATAAGCAATTAAGAAATATTTGTATATTACAAGTGTAACACTTAAAACAGCAAGCCAAAGCCTCATGCAGAAGTCAGTATCATATACCAACAAAAAATACAGACCAAACTTGTTACTCAGGCAGCATGAACACGCCCAATTCAAGCTGGCCTCACTGAAGAATTAATTAGGTGAGATATGCCTAGATTTTCTCAGACAAATCAATTCCAAACACAGACATCTGTAAGGTCACCACTGCTGTACAAAAACCACAGCCCTTTCTCTACAGCACTAGCATTGTTCCTGTCAGCAAATGTCCTCCTAGTGTAATATGAAGTCTTAGGGGAAGGCAACAAAAGAATACCGGAGAAACAGAAACCAAACTGCAGTTGGTAGAAAAACCTTTTTGTAGCTTTGCAAAAAGGCAGCTGAGCTCCTGAAGCAGGAGCTTGATTATTCTGTTTATTATACTACTCTCTTGTCAAAAACTAACTTCTAAAAGACCAGCCAGTTTTCACTGAATCACAGAAAACTTAAGAGTGAAAATGATCTCTCTGAGTCACCTAGTCCCACCTTCTGTTCAATGCACAGCTGACTACAAAATGATACATTACTGAAGTTCTGCAAACCATAAAGGCTGATTGCCCAGAGATGCTTTGAACTATCTTGTGAAGAGCTTTTTTCTTCATGATCTGTCAGAATTTCTCCGTACTGAAAATTGATTATTGCCTCCCGCTCTCCCATTAGGCATATCTGAAGAATACAGCTCCCTCTTTCTGTGCCGTGGTACAGGAGGTTTGCATGTGAAGTAAAGCTCTCAAAAACAAGCAGAAAGGTATTCTCTTTCTGGATCTGTATGCTTTTAATAATTCCTTTGTTGACTTGCTTATTAACACTAGCGACTTTTGATTAAAGCAACACAGCTAATGTTGGCTATATGTGAGCAACAACTGTCTTGACTTCATTATGTCAAAATAATTCACCTCAAGTATTATTATGGCAGTATCTGTTATTAGAAAACTATCAAATATTTTCACTAGTCAAATATTTTAAGTTATGTGTACAACACATGTCAAGTATATTCTTCTTATAAACGTATTTATATGTAAGAACTTTCAAAATGAATGTATTTATGCCTCTCAAAGGAGAATGTAAAGAACTGAGTAACTTGTATATTCAACCTGAAACAAGTGTGAACAATAATCAGGACGTGAGCTCTTTGCAGTTATAAATACCACGGTTTTCTTTGAGCAAATAATTCATTAACACAAATAGGTGAGTAAGTTTGAAAAGCTAGCACAAAGAACTTTTCAGCAGAGCTTAAAAATAAATATTACTGTTCTGTATATAAAATTTTTATAATAGGTCATCTTTCTGAAAATTCAAAATACTGAATTTTATTTCTACATGTAACAGAGACTGTTTCCAACTTCTTAAGAAATAACTGCAACTTCGAAGTATAACATTTGCATAGCCAAAAGAGCCAGATGTACACTAAAGTTCCACGTCAGTAACCCAAAATCCTGCACCGACAGTTGCTGTTTTCACTTCTGTAAAATACTTTCCTAGTTACTTAGGATGCCCAATAATGAAAACTTTTTACCTTGTGGAATTGATGACTCCCCCTTTGCAGGTTTAGAACTGTTAATCTGTGCATTCAAAAGTGCATCACCTGATAAGGAAGTAAGAGAAAACAAAGCTAGATTAAGCATTTTAAACAGTAACACCTGTAAAAATCTTGTAACAATCCATCACTAGTATCTTAAGAAAAGACTATATTAGTACTTCACAGTAAATGAAGGTAATTCCAGAAGACTTAAAGATAAAATTAAAATGTTTTATTTCTTTATTATTTGTGTTTATGTTGGAGACAGAATGCACTCCAAGTGACTTAGGACCCATATACTAAGTAACTGCAGATTTCAAAGAACTTTAGCCACTTTCCCAATGAATGAAGAGCATAAATCTACAACACAGGTTGTCATTTACAAGCAAAGAGTGGCTCTAAGTATTTCTGTGGCTGTAACTATTTCTAAGTTCTACCTTACCAAGAAAACACTAGATACAGCTGAATTCTTTTTGAATTAGTCTTGTACAAGGTGATATATAAGATACAAAAAAAAGTATGATACATAAAGGATTCTGACTGGAGAGGTCACAGTAGTTATGGTTAGCAACAGTGCATAGTGACATTTGGAACTACGATTCCTGAAGCTCTGTGTAAAGGGACAGGAAAAAAGGCAACAGGAAACAACTGATCTAGTTCTCAGGGCAACAGTTGTGTACTCAGTCCAGGTGCAAGTGAGTGTTAATGAAACAGTTGGGTGAGACCTACAAATTTCAAAATTGTTTCAAGGTACCAGACAGTTGTTAGGCTCAGTTTTTTTGTCACTTTGCTAGAACATCAAGTTTAATTTAATTAAAGCACCTATTTCTCAGCTTTACCCAAATATGAATTCCTGTGCCTACACATGCTTTAAACCAGCCCATGCAATCTGTAACAGCAGCAGCTGTATCTACAGAATCCTCAGCTACAGTAATTGACTACTAAATCTCAGCCACATGTTCCTTATAACCATTATGAACAGCTTTAGTACAGGATGCTAATAAATAGCAATCTACATGGGGAAAAAATGCCTACATGTTAAGCAGTGAGTGATATTTTAAGAGTACTTCAGGGGCATAACCTTCCCACAAGGAAACACTCAGAAAGTCAAGGAGTTGGTGCTGCTTGCAGCAGTGCTGAGGGTGGCTGAGACACAGAGCAAAAGTGAACGAACAGGGACAGGCCTACACAGCTGTGCAGCAACAGACTGCACACCAGTGTGGATGCAGGCCAGTGTCTTAGCCACTTGCTTCCCAAAAATACAGCTAGAAAAGGGGGATTTTTGCACAACGAGAAAGTACTTTTACACAGCTTGAAATTATTTCCTCAAGAGTTTCACCTCCAAATATACCTAACATACATCCAAAAAAGAGTCACTATTTAAGCATTCAAGTAAAGTTATCTTTCTAGGACACATTCACAGACCTATCAAGCATCATACCTTTATTTTTTCTGAGACCAACTGGAAGTGATGATGTAGGCATCAGCTGTTCAATGGATACTGTAACTGTGTTTTCTATACCCTGGAGATTTGATTCTCCTGAGCCACTGTCGTTCAGCACCTTGTCTCGCTTACGCTGCTGACGCTTCTCTCTGTTACTGATTTTTGTTTCCCAGGCTCCTAAAACATCATCCAAATGAAAACATCAGTAAGTCAGAGAGGAAGGAAAGATTTTTAGCTTGTATCATATCAAACAGAAGTCTGAGGGCAGTTTAACCAGTCAGCTTCAACC
This sequence comes from Donacobius atricapilla, assembly GCA_013397315.1. NCBI lineage: Eukaryota > Metazoa > Chordata > Aves > Passeriformes > Mimidae > Donacobius > Donacobius atricapilla. The sequence goes on from WBMY01008980.1 coordinate 91,516, forward strand.
TTAGTTTGAAAACAAAAACAAATGGCCAAACCTAAGTTTTTCTGTACAATACTTGGCTTCACAGAGCAAAACACAAATAACATGAGCACACCTATCTATAACTTCTCAGTTTTTATCAGATTACTTAAAAAAAATCAGCTGGTTACAAAACACTGTTGTTTCAAAGATCACATTTCCAGATATAATATGTGACTACAGAGTTATGAGTCTATGTTTCTTTACAAAGCAAACACAAGTAAATCTTAAACAGCATTTAAGCCGTAAGGTTTGCACTTCGTGTATGTTTGTGTTCAGTACCTTCATCAACTTCTTTTCCATCCAGACGGGACGTATCCGGAACCGTTTTGGAATCTCCCTTTGATTTCTTTTTTTTCTTTGTCTAGAATAAAAATAAAACATTATCTTATTGATTACTTACTGATCACTTGGCACAGGGATTCAGAATTCCCTTCCCCCCCCCGCCCACCAATACAGGGATAAATTTAAAACAGATTCTCCTGAACAACCCTCTCTGAAAGACTTAGGCAGCACAGAAATGACAGGTGGGGGGAACATTACTTATGCAGAGTACAAGGCCAGGTAGAAGAAGCTTTGCTGGCAGCATCACAGTTACAGAGGAGATCTGTTCAGCACACAGATCTCACTCAGCCCAAATTTGTTTTGTGCAGAAGTATTAAGTTACACATGGAGAAATAAATAATGCCAGTAACTCCTTTAAAAAAAAAGGTAAAAAAAATCCAGCTTGGAAATTGCTTCAAAACACAAGCTGTGATTAGAGCCCATACATTACAAACTTTTTCCCCCCCAAGGTTTCATCAGTTTAATCAGACGCCATAGGCTTCCTGGATATAAGAGCTAAGCTAAACGAATAGGAACAGACAAGACTACCTCTGCAAATAGTTTTGGTACAACAGGTAGCAACACAAAGTGTTGAAAAGATAGTACTCGAAAAAAAAACAAATGATATTGGAAGAAAATACATTGCAGAAAGACTTGGAGCAAATTGACTTGACTACCTTCTAAGAAAGAAAATACAGTACTGAGAAGCTTTTCAACATAGTGTAAGAACTACCAGATAAACATGAATGAAAACCAACAAGACTTATAAAAGAAATATGGTTAACCACTCAAATACTGTAAGGAGAACTATTCACTTATTCACTGTCTCTGAAATATTCTAAGACTGCCGGATGTCTTTCTAGAATACATCTGCCAGAGTCAGACTAGTAATTGTCAGCTGTACACCTAGAGTTCCCACTATTTGGTTTTCTAGTCTTAAATGTCGAAGTGTCTAACAGTCTCCCTAGAACGCAGAACTGGTAACACCCAAATTATTACCACAGCTGCTGCAGATATTCTATGGGCCCCCACAATGGCGTGCAGTTCATATGCCTTAGAGTTACCATGCCCTGAAAGTAATCTGTAGCTTCAATACAGGTACCGAGAGCAGCACAGCTTGTTAATGCAGCAGAGACGATAAAAAATTCACTGCTTATGCAATGCTGCATCACCACACCTATAACATTTAAGAAACTGACCTGAACAGTTAACTCATGGTTTAATGTACTAGGGGACCCAAACTACAGATGCACCCAAATTGAATTCTCGTTGGCTCAGCAGACTACCTTTACCCACACGCCAGCTAACTAACTTCTGAAAAGCCTCCAAAAGAGAAGGGCTGGTTTCAAAAGCAACCTGGGAAGAATTGGTTCTACAAATATGAACAAGTCAAATTACGTGCTAGCGCAACTTCTAAGTAAAGAATTAAAAATGAAGTGAAAATTAGCATTAAAATTAGTTATAAATTGCCTCTTCAAGCTCGAACACAGAGAGATTAGTAAATTTCCACCTTTGTCTCCCATTTGCAGCTACGCTGAGACTGGAACTTGAGAGCCTAAAGTTTCCACCCACAAAGCTCTAACTACCCAACTGTCCTCTGGCACTAAGGGAACACCTGAAATTACTTCGGAAGTCTCCCAGACAACAGTTCAAGATGACTACTCTCAAACTGTAACTTCAGCTTCCTTAAATAAGTAGCTCCCTATGCTGCAGATTTTACACCTTTCAGGAAAACACTGAAGTTTAACAGCTGAAAAAGAAGTTAATGATTAACAAACATTGTTTTTAAAAGGATCAAGAATGCAAATCTTGAAAATATGTTTACTTTACTAAACCATGTTACCCTGCCCTGAAAAACTAGAACCATCATTTTTGATCCAATTAACCCCACCACCTGCTAAACTTGGTACTGTACCAGTTGCTATCTCAGTACCAAACTGACAGAAACAGCAAGAGATGCTAAAGCCAGAGCAAGCCAGCCGGTCATTTTGCAGAAGGCTGTGCATTCAGGGTGTCACCTTCTGCAATACACAAAGACGCCAGTGTTGGCTCTGCCAACAGCCAAAGAGCAAATGAGGAATACTGTGGGCCTGCCAAAATTTTTTTAAGTCTTTAGGATGCATTGTGCCCCATGCAAGAACAATAGAAAAATAAACCTTTCTTCTTGATCCCTAGTTGAGTAATTATTTCTGGTATTCAAGACAAAGCAGTTATGTGCTTGCAAACTGAATGGACAATGACATTTTCACTTCCCACAGTCACTTCTTAGGTAACAGTCCCTTACATTAAACACTAAAAATCCCACTGTACTGTGGCAAGTCACTAACTGCAGAATCATAAACCCTGTGAACAGTGAGAGTCCAGACATTACCCAAATCATCCCCCCACAAGGCAGAAAAACATGCATGAAATTCACAACCCTGAAGCAGCCAAGAAACACAGAAACACAAAGGATGAGTGATTTGCACTGAAAGCATATACTGAAGCACAAAAAATAACCGTGCCCTTCAGGCCACAGATTATATGTATCCATATATGTACATGCATACACATACAACTTCAATCACAGCCATTGTCTTATGCCTTCCATCCCGAAGATGGTACACAAAGCCACTTGCACACCGCACACCTTACAATCTCAGCAGCTTTATAACGTTACAAATGTTACATGGATGCCCTGTGAAGCCTTACCAAACAATTAGAAGCCTGTACAGTTACTGGTAGTTCAAAGGAAGTGCTTAAGTATGCTTTTAACTGAAGGGTAACAATTTACTCCTGACCCAATCATTTTTGCCCAGGGTCCCCCAAAGTGATATGAAAATACAATTTGAATAATCATCCACATCCATTTTGTGGTACTCACTTCCTAGAGCTGCAGCTTCAGATTCACATTTTAAAGCTCAGATCACCATGACTGCAATTTTAAGGTGAAGTTTTAGTTTAGGATTTAAACACCTTATCTACTTGAAAACCTTCAAATAGAGTTATTCATTCACATTCGAGTTGTGTCCTTGGGAAAAACCCAGCAAAGTCAATCTGATACGCAAAACATGGGGAAGAGAAGGAGCCACATAGCACGGAACTTTAAGGCAAACCTATTTCACAGAAAAGTCACTCAATTTGCCAATGGCAAGACCATTTAAAGCCCTACAGAAAACTAAAAGGATACAGTCTTTTAGCCAAAATAGTAACCACAAAAGAAGTTATTGGAGGGTAGCCAAATATATTTATAAAAACCTTGAATGAGCTAAAGCAATGACAACGATCATGGAATGGCTTGGGTTGGAAGAGACCTTAGAGATCATCTAGTTCCAATCCCAGCCATGGGCAGGGACATCTTTCACCAAAACCAGGCTGCTCAAAACCTTGTCCAGCCTAACCTTGAACACTTCCAGGGATGAGGCATCCAAAACCTCCCTGGGCAACCTGCTCCAGTGGCTCACCACCCTCACAGCAAAGTGTTTCTGACTGTTTAGACACAATCTCTTATTTTTCCTCAGTATAGTTACAACAAAAGTATTTTATTGAAGAAAATAAGTCAGAAAACAAAAACAGTGGGAAAACTTCATGCACAGTATTAGCAAAAGAACCAAGCAAAAAAATTATCAAAGGCCCAAGCATATACACGTTGCCCGTAAGTGACAGCATGTATGATAAAATTAGTCCTCAGAGCTCAAAAAATAACACTGCCAGTAATATGGTTACCTTTTAGATTAGACACTGCAGATCAATGTTTAAACAGATATTTTTAATGTAGCTATTTAATTTGCATTACAAAAGATCACACCAGACTTCAAAGCTCACATTTATCATCAAAAATCAAGATTTTTGATGATAATTACTACTACTTACTAATGTATAAATTGCGGGAAAGAAATAAGCAGGCGCATGGTCTTAATCCTTTGAATAGTAGTCCCCCAATTGGTAGACTATTTGCAAGGCGCTTAACAATACTATCATTATGCTGCATCCCCACAGAAACCATCAAGATAAAACAAACTTTATTTCTGTAGGCTTAACACTGTCACATGATGAACACAGATATCAGTGTTTAGTGGGGGGCTGGGAGTGGGGTTTCCTTGACAAACATTCTGTGATAAGGCATGTCTCAAAAGTTAAGAAAATACTACTTTAGCTCTTTCCAACTCCAAATTAGATTAGTACTCTTCATAGTAAGAAAAAAAATCTGCCTCTTCATTCATATAAGTAACAGGATTTCAAACCAAAACCAGAGTTATTAGATACTGAAATAATATACATCAAACTTGAACATTGTTGCTTTTTATCCATGACTAACCTTTTCATTCTTCTTTTCTGTGTCCACAGGCTGCTTTATATTGTCTTTACGGACAGTTTGTATTACTTCATCTTCAGATACATCAAGGAAAGACCGTCCATTAGGCTGTGTAAACAGTGAGCATAAATAATAAAAAATTAGAGAAAGCAGATGAAGCAAAGCACAAATTACACGATTACTGAAATGCAATTACTTGTTGACAGAAAAATGCCTGTAAGATTATTGACTAGAGCAGACCAAATTGTGGATTGATGTTCAAAGGATCTTCTACAGTTCTGTATTTACCAAACACAGAAATGAAAAAGGAAAGAGAAATGACCTTCTCATTTCATCTCACTCCTATTCGATCCAGGAATTTCATAACAAAAGGTAAATTTCTGAAATTTACCAGCTTTTAAAATTACCCGTAGCTGCTCTGAAAACTGATTCAGAACAGTTACAGTTGTACATACAATAAATTATCTAATTAAATTAACACAACTACCACTTTGTAGCAGTTCAGCAAGAGGACTAATTTTTAAAAGTAATTTCTACATTGACCAAACATCTGCAATTTCTATCTATGCATATCCCTCCCAGCTCACTTCCTTTACAAGTTAAACTTCATAGTAGAACAGAAATTAGAAATCAAACATGAAGCATGACTAAGCACGATACCCCATTGTTCTTTTCAGACAAACTTGATTACAGGTCTTACACTAGTCTACCATTTCCCCCTCATGCAATTAAGGAAAGAAAATTAGCATGTATTATTCGATATATAAAATTAAAACTCTGGACAATCATTAAATGAGTCTTCACATTACCTTTGACAGCGCAGGCATACACCTTAGCCTACATGTTCCCCATACAGAAATGTAGTAATTTAGAAGTCATTTACTTCTAACAAAAAGCTATGGTTGAAGTTACTCTGCTTAACTGCAGAAAAGATGAAACTATGCATATATAATACTACTGTCAGCCATTGATTTCACTGCACGAAAAACAATTGTTAAGAATAGTAGTTGACTGAGTCCACACAAATGTCACTGGTTCACGTTCAGAATGACTCAGATTAATTAATGACTGAAAACTAAATAAGCATAAATAGCTACTTCAAAGTTGCTTTAATTCCTGCAATTCTTTCAAAATAAATTTCAAGCTCTATTACCTTTAGTTATTTTTTTGTTATTAAAAACCCAGAAGTTATTTTAACTCTGCATCACACAAACCTAATTGCTTTCAAGTAAAACAAAAGCTGTATCACCACTTAGTGTGGCCTACTCCTTCAAATATTGGATCTGATGACTGGTACAGGCATTCAAGTCTTGCCACATTGCATTATGCTAACAAACCTCCTTTGGCATGATTTCACCAGTGCATAACATTGTATTGCTTACTGTAGTTAGCAAGCGTGCCAACTTCTTCGAAGTAACTATAAATAGAAATGGATCAGGTCACCTAACCCCTCTTCTCCAGCGACAACCAGCTTTAAACTAGACTTCTCATATCTAATATGCAGTACATTTCCTTCAGCATTCTGAAAATAAAGTAGATTTTACAAGTCTGGTCTAGGAACTCTCTCTAAAGGTTCTTCTCCACAGAGTCCACCTTATTGGTATATTCCACAGGGATACCAAAGAACACTTAACCTAGAAAATAACCCATTGCCAAAACTCAGTTCTTGTCCCTCTCTATTCTCTCCAGAGCCTGTTTAGCAGTTAGATAACATGTTTGATGCATTGGATGAATATAAAAAACAGTTTACAGCCAACCAACTTTTAAAATTCTGTACCTTGTTTTGCTTCTTAGCTATTACATATATACCCTAATTTGAAAACTACTTTCTTAATCTCTCCCAACTATTCAATAAACAGACGTTTTAATCTTTTATTTACAAAAAACTTCAGTTGCTTCTCTGAACTAATAAATGAATTCATATCCATTAAAAACCCTCTGGAAAAATTTATCCACATGCTGTCTGTTCAAAATGCTGTCTGACCATCTGATCATGTCAACAACAACCTCTAGAAACATGTTTGAAGACATGCACTTCAATAGATTCAGGAAGAAATATAGCCCTTAATTGTAATACCTTTCTTTTCAGTGGAAGCTTTCCACATTTGTTTTCTGCCCATAGATGAATCATAGAATTTTAACCAAAATCCATGTGACCATTTTTGGATATACCAAAGAAAGCAACAGAAGTGGGAAAGGAATAAGTTTTTCTACAGTACTCAGAAATGTTTCATTTTTAAAAGACAACCACAGCCCAAAGTTTGTAACTGTCAGGGGTAATATATTAAACATCTGCTAACAAAATTAATTCAAAATTTTAAGATTTATTATTTGTCATCTTTTTTACCCTCACCTTAAGGCTGCCAGGCATGATGCAACAAGGCCGAGGTAGTGCTGTCAGTAACAGTACTGATTACTGAATGCTTTTCTTGCCCGAGTACCTTAAATAAACCTTTTTCCATACCTATTCATGTGGGAGGGTGTTAAGATATACCAAATGTAGCAAAGGTTTTGCTCAGACTGTCAAAATGAAAAGTACTCCTTACACATGGTAGTGCATGGGAAACTCAGCTTCACACTTCAGAGTATTAATGAAATTGCTATCACCTCAATCTTACAACGCTGTATTTGCCAAAGTCCTCAGGCACACATTATAAAGATACCATGGCTTAGAACATCTTTGGCCAATGAAAGAATCTGTTCACTAATGTTTTCTGTAAGCTTCTCTTCAGAAAGAAACAAAGCAATTTTCTCTCTGAGGCCTGAAGAATCCCACAGCCCTCCTTCTGCCATTTGACCACTAATATGCACAAACCAACACATGAGCATCAGCTGAAAGTACAAAGTCTTTAGACAATCTAAGTGCAAATAAGCACTAAACAGCCATAGCCCTGAAAGTTCTTTCAAGCAAACCAAATATGAACCTTCCTCAAATGAATGCAAATACTTTTTTTTACCAGAGTGTGTAGCACTTATTCTCCAGGTGCATGATAAACAATAGGAAGTACATAGTCAATTTGGTATTTTCCACATCTACAAATAGATGTTGTGAATGGCTTCCTAAAGTGGCAGCAGAGCACAGAAGACGGCCACTCTCAAGTCTCTGTGGTGTTTGGCACAATGCACAGAAACCACATACAGCTTCACCTTTTTCTTGCTGAAGTAATTATTTAGAAGGGGAAGGAATCAAAATTAAATATCAAGTTTTATGGACAGAAAAAACTTAACGGGGCCAGAGAGCTCTGCCTCTTCCAAGAGTTAAAATAAAAATGAAAAAAAGAAAAAAGCAGCTTCAGGTTTACCACACAGAATCTGATGCAAAGATACCACGATACCTTGCTCCAAGCAGCCTGAGAAAGCCAGAACTGCCTCTGTAAATATTGATGTTAATGAATGATAATCAGTTTCAACTCCATTTTTGTTCACAGCAAGTAAATAAACAGAATCGCACAGGTACTACTGTATTCAGTCAATTAAGTGCTACTCAAAGAAACTTGTATTACTAAGAACATGAGGTAAGTTGTACCCTACTTATACAGGTACTGAATAAAACCACATGCAAAGGAAAAAAAGCAATGAATACTCTTTCTCAGAAAAGCTACGGTGAAGAACATTTCTGATCCTGACTGATGAGTGTTACACATCTCTGCCATACAGTGAGCTCAGTAATTCTGTATTAAAGTAACCTACAGCTTCTAATTAGACATCTGTAGTGTGTTCTTAAAGTCAGAGACCAGTTGCTCTAAGCTCTCTGAAACGCCCGCAATGGAAACCTAGAGCCCGGCAGAGCAAGCCCTGGAGTAAATCTACCTAATAGGCTTACTCTTTTCCCCTCCCAGCCCTGCTATTAGAATCACAGCTCACAAACCACATGATGGAAATGACCAGGCAGCAAGCAGTAAGAATTTTTGTTGCATCTGTAAGCTTCGAATGTTATTTAATTCTCAAAAATTTTGAGAATTTTTCACATGAAAGTCAGAAAACATTGGGACATGGTAATATTAGTCCCTCTAAACTTATCTTGGACAATAAGCACAAGGCAGGACTATTAAACTTTGCCACTGGTACAAACTTATTTGCACTACAGTTAATGATTCAGTTTGTGCATTTCCTTTTGGAGGAAGGCACTTTTTTCACCTCACCATGGAAATAATTAATACAAAGTACTATAAAAATAACTTTTAAAATCTTAACAATACAGAGTGACAGCTTAAAAACTACTTTGCTCTTCTGATTACAAAAAGATTTGCTTTTACATTGCCTTAACTTTACTCACTATGCCTATGTAAACCAAGCTCAATGGGGTACAATTATTTATATTCACCAAAAAATGTCAGTTAGTTTTTAGATAAAATTTCTTAAGTTTGCTTTTATGAAGCCTTATACTATAAAGCAATGTCAAGTCAACAGTGATATCCACTTATTCACTCTATCTTCTGTGGAGTTGTTTTCTAATGTCTTAGGCAATGACTTGCAAGAGTTTATGATTTGTTTTCATACTGGAGTTTCAACTAAATAAATCAAGCAAAATCGATTTAATTTCTAGGATTAGTCTTTGTTGTCAAGAAAGCATAACATATTTATTTAACACTGAAGTATCTGCCTCTCAAGACGGCAAAAAAATTACACCTTTAGCGTGCCTTCTCCAAAATGGAGAACTTAACTACAATGGAAAGATTCTGAATCACATTTCCTCTTCTTGGTGCTCAGCAGTCTCTTACAACTTCCAGAAACAACTTCAGTAGTTCAGTGTTTAAAGACAGGTTGGTGGCATATGCAGACTTTTTTATTTTCTGTTTAAGATGGTCTAGCCTTATGTTCTCATTAAAAAGTTTCCCAAACTTCTCAAACCTTATTAGTGCCACAGACTCAAATGAAGATACAAACCCGTTGCCTCTCCATTCTGCCGTCATTAGGGAAACAATTCAGATTTTATAGAGCAAGATATTATTATATGACACAGTTGTAATAGGCAGGGGACATCTGTTACACTTTCATTCCTATAATCCATTTGGACATAAATAGGATTACAAACATCCTAACAATACAAAAGCCATAAAAGCAAACCCTTCAAGCCCCAAAACTGCGACAACTGTAAGTTTTAAAAGGACAGCTGACAATTTCTGCTTTCTACTAGTTTACCCTTAAGTGGATGCATACTGTAAAAGATGGAAGGTTCCCACATCACACACTGAGGATTTAAAAAAATATAAATTGCGGGAATGATCTCTTTTTAAGGGGCTGCTAAGACACAGATTTCCTTATTAAAGGAGATGATCCTTACTGTAACAACTAAATCAGACATATTCCTACGGAGGCACGCTCAAAGCAACATTGACACTAACACATTCTATTGAAAATACAAAGCAAAAAGCTTACTCAAAACAAAAGTTTGAATCATCACAGCATTTATAGGGCTTACAATGCTGCTTCCAATAGTCTTTACCTGTCTAGACTACAACTCCTGGCTTGAAATTCTAAGCCATGCTAAGGTCTCCACTACTGGTTCCTTACCCTACTCTATTATTCAGCGAATAATAATAGTAATAGCAGCCTTTATATAATTTTTGTTTGCAATAAAATGCTTCCAAAAAGCCAGCCGTTTCCTCATCACCCAGGACTATTAACACGTAGTTTACTTGAGGCAGCGCTGCTCCTCCAGGTTTTCAATGCAACCCAATAACCCTGATGACACGAGACGGCTTCAGAGCAGTCAGGACCCCCCCACCCCTTCCTTCTACAGGCAAGTATCGCCCGGCGGCTCGGGGGGAGCTCTATGGCACCCAGACCCTTCCCACCGGCGACAGGGCCTGCGGAGCGGCATCCGCGCTCCACTGCCCACTGGGACCCGGCCGGGAGGCACTGCCCGGCCC
>WBMY01008980.1:102376-117023 GCA_013397315.1 Donacobius atricapilla
AGCCAAGGGCGGCCCAGCCAAGGGCGGTGCCGCCGCGGCAGGCCGCGAGCTCGACGTGGCAGGCAGCGAGCGGAGCGGGAGCGGCCGAGGGGTTGGAAACTACATCTGAGATCATCAAATCCAACCTATGACCGAACACCACCCTGTCAATTAGACCTTGGCACTAAGTGCCACGTCCAGGCTTTCCTTAAACACCTCCCATTCCAATGTCTGACCACGCTTTCTGTGAAGAAATTCCTCCTAATGTCCAAAGTGAAGCTCCCCTGGCACAGCTTGAGGTGATGTCCTCTCGTCCTGTCACTGATTTCCTTGGAGAAGAGGCCGCCCCCCCCACCTGGCTACACTCTCCTGTCAGGGAGTTGTAGAGAGTGATGAAGTCACCCCCGAGCCTCATTTTTTTTCCAAGCTGAACACCCCCATTTCCCTCAGCCACTCCTCACAGGACACAGCACGCAGTGCTCCAGCCCCTTCTCCAGCTCCATTGCTTTTCTCTGGACATGCTCCAGCTCCTCAATGTCTTTCTTGTGAGAGGCCCAGAACTGGCCACAGGATTTGAGGTACCAGCCTCACCAGTGCTGAGTGCAGGGTGACAGTCACTTTCGTGGTCCTAGATGACCAAGCTAGTTCTGATACAGGCCACGATGCCAATTGCCTTGGCCACCTGGGCACACACTGGCTCACGTTCAGTTGCTGTCAGCCAGCACTCCCAACTCCTTTTCCACTGGGCAGCTTTCCAGACACTGTGCCCTAAGCTTGTGGCACTGCATGGGGTTGCTGTGACCCAAGTGCAGGACCCAGCACTTAGTGCAGGACCCAGCACTTAGTGCAGGACCCAGGTCTTATTGAACCTCTTAAAACTGGCCTCGGCCCATCGACCCGGCCAGTCCAGATCCTTCTGCAGAGCCTTCTTACCCTCCAGCAGATCAACACTCACACACAACTTGGTGTCAGCAAACTTGCTGAGGGTCAACTTGATCCCCTTTGTCGAGGTCATTGATAAAGATGTTAAACAGAACTGGACCCAGTTCTGATCCCTGAGTAGCACCACTAGTGACCAGCTGCCAACTGGATTAGTTCCATTCACCACCACTCTCTGGGCATGGCATCAAGCCAGTATTTCGTCCAGCAAACAGTGCACTCACCCAAATTGTCAGCAGACAGCTTCTCCAGGAGAATGCTGTGGGAAACAGTGTCAAAGGCGTTACCTGACTATGAGTAGGCAACATCCACGGCCTTTCTTTCCATCACCCACTAAGTGGGTCACCTTGTCACAGAAGGTCATCGTTAGTCAAGGACGCTTTAGCATAGACTGTTTACATTTTTCAGAAAATATTAACTGTTGTTGCGACTGGTTGCACATTTCAGCCACCCTAACATCCCAAATGAAGTATTCTGTAAGTATTTTAAGAAGTTTAAGATGTTGCACTATATAGATAGAGGTGACAGAACACTGATCATGCAGTTATAGTTTTAAATATTCAATCAAAAAACTATGCCTAACAAATTTGAAAGCATCATTCAGCTACAGTGGATGTTTTGTGTTTTGTGTATATATATATATGTTAAACCGAGGCCATAGAACACTAAATACTGTTCATTTTAAAGAAAGCACCGTAAAAAGCCTGATGGGGCTGAATTCCACAATCCAAGCGAGTGACACGATGGTTTTCACCGCAGCGCCGGAGCACCACCAAGTGGCAGCATCGTGAAGAACCGAGCTCTCGTCGGAAAAACATTTCTGTCTTAAAAAAGAACAAAGGGAGCAGATCCTCACCTGGAAATAGCCAGTTTCGGTTTGATTTGGCCCATAAAGAAAGTTAATCTGAAAGGAATAAATATATTTTTGTTCTGAACGAATGAGATAGAGCCATAAGTAGGCATACAGTTGTAGCAAATTGAAATATTTTGAAGAAAGACAGTGTGACTCATTAAAACAGTTGGGAACAAATATACTACTCTGACTGTACTAATCAAATAAAGCAAACGTTTTCTTTGGAACTAATTTTGACACATATTAGTCTAGCATTAATCTTCAACTGTATTAATAGATCTGATCAAAGTTACCCCAAGGACTCTTCCGGCAGTGCTAATATAAAGCATCACCTTTCTCATGTCATTCTCCCAAAGATCACAGCATAAGATTGACATATTACACATTAAAAAAGAGAAAATAATGGCAAAACCAGAAAGAATGGAGACAAAGCTTAAACTTATTTTTTTAAATGTCAGCTCTGTTGGCTGTGCAAACATTCCTTGTTTTATCAGAACAACTATTAGACATACATTACACAATACCTTTCCACCATATTTAAAACTCTATACCTTCTGATTGACATGGCACGAAGAAAACTTAACTATTGCTTTGCAGTCACAAAATACCTGTTTCAAGAGGTTTTTATGATTATCTTGAATGATATTGAAGCCATATGTCTTGCAGCTGTAGACATTCTTTAGACTAGAAATCAGATGGATATGACAGAAGCAGATGAAACCTCTGATCAGTTAAGTAAGCAGAATCCCGAAAAAACACATCCAAGGTTGTTGTGACAGGAAATTGAAAAAATCTTGAACAATAAGCAATTTTGCTCTCTTATGTGGATCATGACTCTGAGTTGCTTTAAGGTGAATTCAGTACATAATTCACTGAAAATACCAAGTTATATACTCATTTTCCTGGAAGGAGGGAGCAACAACCACAAAAACATCCCTGATCCAATAATCGCCATCCTTGGCAATGTTAACAAGTGGCTGGAAAAGGGATGAGTAGTATGCAGATAGAGTTTTCATTGAGAAGTTCCTCATCTAGGTCATGGCTGGGTGCCTTGAGCCGAGACTCAGCCCAGGCTGAGGAATGGGCTTAAGAGTTAAATGTTGGATTAGGAGAATGAGGGTCATCATGCCTAGAGATGCACTTGGTGTGGAACTGACAAGAACTGTCAAAAAGGGGTAGGACATGAAAAGAGTTCTTCCCGGAGACATTTTTCATCCAGGCCATGGCTGGGCATGTTGAAGAAGGCTCAACTGATGTCTGGGATTAGGGTTAATGTTAACATTATATACCTGGTTGGGAGAGAGATAAAACCTGGGTCTACAGTTGGTGTGGGGCAGAAAAGGAGCAGCTGGAGTAAGGGGTAGCCTGCAAAATACCTCTTTCTTGAAATATTTTTAATCTAGGTGCTAGTTCAGGATCTGGAGCCAAGGCTCAACCCATCCTTTGCATCCTTCTGATTGTAAGACTTTTAACAAGTCAGAGCCTAGGGCTTCATTTTGATAAAAAGGTTGGCTGTAGGGATTATTTTAGGATAGCTTGTTCATCATGGCTATGGCTTGGGGTCTTTGACTGGTCTCTGCAGATACCAGGTGTTGGAGTTGTGGCTACAATTAGACTTAGAGACAGGAAACAGGCCAAGTTTGAATCCCCATTTGGAGTGGGGCAGGAAAGAATTATTCTCAGAGAAGTTTCTCATCTGGTTCATAGAGGCTTTGGGCTGTCTCAGCCTGAACCTATGATTAGGGATCTGGTTATGTTCAGCTTTGGGAAAAGAGAGAAAGCCTAGCACTTCATTTGGTCAGGGACTGAAAAAGGATTGCCAAAGGAAGGGGTGGGGGCAAAAAAAATTGTTCCCTGAGGACATGTTCACCTGCGCTATGGCTTGAGAATGTTGAGCTAGATCTCACCTGACTCCTAGGTTTGGGATAAGAGTTGGAAGAGACACAAAGAATAGAAGCTCCAGTTTAGTCCAGTTAAGCCTGGAAAGAGGCTGTCAAAGGGAACAGTAGAGTATTAGAAGAATTCTTTCCTGAAGTCCTGTGCTGTTCTCTTGGTTTAGAGACAAGTTTAGGAGAAAAACACTCTGGAATGAGTGTTTTCTCCAAAAAGGGTCAATGAAAGGGTTCCAACAATCTCTTTCTGCCAATAAGAAATGAATACTAGAGGATGAGAGTGAAAAAAACCCCCAACTATTTATTGACAGAGTACCCACATAACACAGTAAAAAGTAAATAAATGCTAGATATTGAATTGTCAGAACTTAGCCCCCTCCACTCCCATGCACACACACACTGGAACAAAAATACAAAATGCCAGGGTAAAAAACCCCCAAAACCATCAAACATTTGCCACTTGGTGGGGACAAAATGGCATGGGTTTTCAGGGAAAACAAACAAACAAAGAAAATTCTCCAGTAGATTCAAGCAACAGTTTGGGCAAACAGATGTGAATCCCGGTGAGTCTCTGACGTTGGTCCCCTCTTCACAGCAGATGAAGCAGGTGATCTTTCTCTTGCTGGCTCAGCTTCTTCTGAGATGTGGGGCCCAACCAGAGAGGCTCTTTGTCTTTCCTACTGATCTCTGATCTTGGACCAAAACCAAACCATCCAGTTCATTTTGAAGAACCACTTTAGAATTGCTGCTGCAGCCTCTCCAAGGCCAGGGAAAGAAAAAGAACCAGCTTCTGCCTAGCCATGCTAGCCAAGCAAAAACCCAGACCACATGGCTTGCCAGATGCCTGGGGGTGAGGCTTTGGAAAAGCCCACCGAAGAGCCCCAAGACTCCTTTCTCCCCTCAGACCTATCTTAAAGCTACAGCAACCATTTTTGAGCATGAAGCAGGCAATCAGGGAATAAACTAATCATCATAAAATCACCCCAAGACAGCTATGCTTAAATTACATGGAGACATGTTTATCTGAGTCATAGCTAGGAATTCAAGGTCTCATCCAACACAGGGGTAGTTGGGGCAAAGTCCCCATAGACACATAAATTTGGGGTTGGGAGAGAGACAGAGCACAGAGCTCAGTTAGGACAGAAGCTTGAAGGAGGTTGCTGAAGGAAGATGCATGTTGCAAAAAAAAATATTGTCCCCTGAGAGCTTGTTTATGTGGGACATGGCTGGTGGACCTGGCCTAGCACTCAATTGCCTTTGCAGAGTGGTCAGTGATTGCCTTCTCAGAGTGGTCAAAGCAAGACTTTGAACAGTTACAGTTTTTCTGATGCAGTGCTTCCAGAAGGATTTCTTTCCTAAGGGAAAAGGAAGAGTTCAGTTTTACGAGTAACCCATGTCCCTCTCTGACCTTCAAAATTCATCTTATTTTTTTTCCTCTTGGCTTGATCAGCTTTTTGAGTTGAGACAGAATCCTAAATCAAAATTCACTGTTCAGGAGTAATGTGTTCTTCAAAGTCTTTCTCAATTTTACATTATTTTTAATTTTAGTTCCCATTCTTGTGCATAACCATTCAAATACAGAAACATTCTGATAAAAATACTAAACTTAATTCCCTGTATGATGGATAAGTCTCTTCTCATTAAACCTTTGACATAAGAAGTGTTTAGTCATCAAAGCTAAGTTGTCATTATGACTGATAGAGCTCAATGCCTTGGGAAGTGAAGAACACTTTGGCAGACTATTCATGCTCAAATTTTTATCAGCCCTAAACACTGAGAAAAATAAATATCCAAAGGCTTGCTACCCATCTGAGAAAAAACTCCTTGAATTAATGCAAAGCAAACACCAAATTATAGGCCTACTAGCTCATGTCATTGGTTGTATGAAATTGTATAAAGTCTACATTAAATGTCTCCTGTAATATGTGTTTGGAGAGTCTTCACAGCTTTCTTTTTTTCATAGGCAAGACAGTTTTCCTAATACAGCATTTTAATCAAGAGGTGGTTGCTGTTCATAGAAGTGGCACTAAGTTAACTTTAAACCATCTGGTTAATTTATTAGCAGTACAATTACAGAATCCAGGCATGAGGGCTCATTTACACATGTAGCCTGTAGCACTGCAGTCTATGTTGCTCACTGTCCTATGCTGTCAGTACCTGAGCTAGCAAGCGTCAGAAAACTTCAGGAATGTCAGTGTAGACATATTAAACTTCTTTTGGTTGTTCATGCCCTAGTCTAAATAATTTTGTTACAGGCTTGGACTGTTTCCTGTCACTCTGTCCCAGAGCTTGGTGGGAATATTCCAAAATACCAAATCAGCTCAGGGAAATGGCAGTCACAAAGGGAAATGTCTCTCTTTCAGTGAGCTTTTGGTGCAGCACTTCTTAAGCACCCAAAGGAAGCCTAATCTCATCCTGTTCTCCCTGATGGCTCATATAGCTCCCTTGGCTGTGAAGTCTACCGCAGAAAAGATCTGTTCTTGGCAGCTGTAATCTTGGAAACCCAGAAAACCAAACCCCTTGCCTGAGGTAGAAATTATGTGTTTTCCATCCCTTTTTTTAGTCAATGGAAAACTGTACAATCCCATGAGAGGAGGAAAAAACCCACCAGTCAATTATGAAACAACGAATAATACATAGAACATATGTGAATTCAGTCTGAAACGTCAGTCCTAGAGATGGTATTTCCTAATTTTGTGTACTTGATTTGGCATTCTTTATTATTCTTAACTGAGAAATTTACATACAAATCAGACTTTTTATAAAATCAAATAGTGACATGGGCTGGTAGATCCTCAGCTAGCTCTGATTGCTGGCTGTGCCAGGGGCTGTTCCCAAATCTGCCAGCAGTCTCGGGTAACAGTGCAGTACAAGGCTGTTCTTCTGTGGCAGCAGGTGTTGTAGTGCCTAGGTTTCAGAGCAAGGAACAGAGAAGGCTCTTTTCTGTATGGTTTCTCAGAGATCTTTATTCCCCAATAGTGGGGGTGAAAAAGAGGTCAAACACAAGCTTGCACCCACTTTTAAATGGGAGTAGAGGGCGTGGGGCAGGAAGGTGGTTGGGCCCAGGCTGGTCTGACAGGTAATTTTCTATAACATAGGGCAGGGTCAGGGGGAAGATGGACAGCTGACTGAAGCTTCCAGAGCAAGGGCAGGGTAAGGAGAGATGGACAGAGGGATAGGGAAGGAGATACCCTTCGATGGTACCTGATTTTTCGGGGGCGAGGGGAAGCAGGGATAAACCACTGGGTTGCATAACTCCAAAACAGTTTAACAAAAACCCACCATCACAAAATAGGAAAAAAAAAAGAAGTTTTCCTGGTTTTGAAATCTACTTCAGAGAGACATTATTCCCATACAGAGTAAAAACTTCAGCCTCATTTAAAACTCATTGAAACCTGACTCTCTGAAAGACTGCAGTGTCTATAGTGTATGTGTCCGTGGTGCTCAATAAAACAATCCCAGGGTTTGTTTTAGTTCCTGACCCTGGGGTGGCACTCTCTGGCTCACTCATGCTGCTTTAACTGATGAACTGTGTCCATACTGAATAGGTTGTGCCTCTGGGTTTCATTTGGGTACCATGTGATGTTCTTATGACCCTGAGAGATAGCTGCTATTTTTTCTCAGGTCAAGCTGTTGGACATATGGCTGTTTTCTCTACAACTCTCCTTTAGTTAGCTGAAGATGGTAATTGATTTCCTCTTAGCCTTCTCTTTTCCAGGCTAACCAAAACTGAATCTTCATCTAAGGCATATGCTCCAGCCCTGTAAGTATGGAAAAATATTGAGAAAACAATAACTTTTACACTGAGAAAATAGATTTTAGAGCCTGAAATCAGTATGTAAACAAACAAAAGAAAAAGTAAATGAAAAGAAAGCTTGGAACTAAACAGGTACTTGAGGCTGAAAACTAAACCTGGACAAAAGCAAGAATTCCTTTCTGAAAAGGCAAAAACAGTTCTGGCCAAAGAGAATGTGAAGCATGCTTTTCCTGCTTTTCACTGGTTTGAAAGCAAAACCAGTGAAAAACTACAAGTCAGAAATACAATTTAATAGGAGGGGGGGAAAAAGTAAAATAAAATAAGTTAAATAATACAACCTGTTAGTCAGGGCACTGGTAGCATTCCAGATGAAGTGGTCTCGTTGAAGCAGTGATCCTGTAGAAAAGTCCGGTAGCTCCTATCCTCTGGGAATCCAGCAGGTCAAGGGCCCCCTGTGCTATCCCAGGTTATATCCAGGTGGGAATGCTTGGCTCCTCCCCATGGGAGGAACATCCCACAATGGAATGATGTAATTTTATGACTCATACAATGGGTCCTTGATTGCCCATTACACAGAGATAACTCCCGGATGGGAGTTACCCATGAGTCATACAGCAGAGCATTAATGGGCCCATTAACAGAAGATAGTCCGGAGGGTGGGGACAAGGGAAACACTGCCCTGCCTGGTTTCAACAGCTCATGAAGATGGTGATAGAATACATATCTTGGGCATATCTTACATTGTAACCTAGGACACTCCATTTCTTTTAGAATTATGTCTTTTGCTTAGTCTTATTCTTGTTTTAGCTTTTTTTTTAAAGGAGAGAAAGTTATTTTGAAACAAAATTTTTTATTTTCAAGCTTTTGGCATGTCTGAACATAAATATTTTGTTGCAAAGAAGTTTAATTGTTTCAATCTATATGGATTTTTCTCCCTGTCTTCCAACTAAAACTTCTAATCATCAGTTTGACTCAAATTCATAAACACTTCCTTTTAGTTCCATTTTACCATGTTCACCATTAATTGGTTTTTCTGAGTGTTGAGCTTTAAGAAACATTTTATCGCTTCCAGAAGGCGAACAGGCATGTTTCATTAAAAAACCTGAAGACCTGAAAGTCACAGGTATTGAATTCCACGTATTTTTCAAGGTGCTTCCATGATTGTGAGCCAGTGGGATCACTGGCAATTACGGATGACTGCACACTGAATTTCTGAGCAGCATCCCAACTTTCTGGCTGCAGCTGTGCTGTCTCTGTGCCATCAGGACATCTTACTGGACTATGGCCTTTGACCTTAAGACAATTCTGCATGTCCCCTTTTCTTCTTTTTTTCCTTCTACTTGTAAAGTCTCTTTGAAGTAAAAAGAAATAAAAATAAAGAGCAGTCCTTTTACCTAAGGATTATCTTTTATGATAATTAGATTTATTATGTGTCATTTGTGCAGACTATTCAACAATTGCTTCTCTTTTTTTACTGTGTCTAAAATATTAATTCTGTTTCCTGTATTAAAATCATACTCTCAAATCCTCTCATGAAGTGTAGGATATTCTTTTGGGAATTCCACTTGAAAACAATAAGAAAATATTCTCAGCACATCAACAGTCTGTGTGTATTAGGGAAGAAATAACATTTCTTTGCAAGACAATGGACTCCCATTAAAATCCAAGGTGATATAATTATGCAGGTGCCAAAGTGCCTCCAACAGTTACATTCAATTCCTAATTTTTCAGAGTAGTTATATTTGTGGTGACTGTTTTTCTCCAAGTTTTCTCTGATAAATCCTGAAATACTGCATTCCTTGCAGTATCATTTGAACAATAATGGAGAGAGGAGATTTTTTTAAAAGGCCAATAGGTTGTTCATTTTTTCTGCAGGGCACAGAATACATGTTGCATGCTCCAGAGTGGATGTTAGGGGTTTTTCCTTTCTTGTTGGCCCTGTTTCTTTAACTGCCATTTCTGCAATCTCTGTTTATCCCCTAACTTACTTTCCTCCTAGACCTTTCAGTTTCCTATGACCCTGCCATGTTTTTCATTCCAGAGTTATGCCTGCACTCTTGACCTTTTCTAGTTCCATAGTTTCTGTAATTAATTCCCAGCTACTTCTTGTTTTAAAAGATGTAATGCTACAATATATAATAGAACTGAATAAAATCCAATATAATATAATTTAAAAGTTTGTTAGCCTTTACTAGAGTTACTGTATGTGCATGTGACATCTAGTTTTTATCCTATCTGTGTTATCATAAATTGTCAGACTTGCTACAAGAGTTGTCTTAAGCTGGTGAAGAATTGCTGAGGCTGGTTGGGAAAAACATGAGCAGAGCCTCTTTCTTATCTTAATTGAGCACCTGGCTCAATTAAGGCCTAACAACTGAACATTGTTCAGAGCAAAGTGGAGGCCTCACTGCCCAGTGTCGTTCCAGTGAAGCACAGAGAGCACTGGTGCCTCCAGACCAGCCATTGGCTTCACTCCGCCTTTCACCTTGCAAAACAAGACTTGCTGCAAATCTGGTCCTTTAAGGAGATAAGTAGGCATGGAAAAGCTCTCTGGTCAATGTCACAGAGCCTTTACTGCTTCTTTGGTAGATGTAGGGGGACCAAAGTGTTTATTTTACTCTTTGTATCAACTATGAATTCTGAGCGGAAGTAGCCAAGACTGTCATGGAGCCCTGCTTGCTTATTAACTTTCACTCCCCTAAGAATGCAAATGAAAAGAGAACATGCCTTACATGTGTTATTACAGTCACCAACCCCCACCTGTAACATGCAATTGTTCCCTCCTTTTGGGATGTGCTAAAACTTATTGTATAAAAGATGAGGGGTTTGGGACAGAAAAAGAAAGATGATAAGAAAGGGGGAAAACACCTCTGCTTGTTTGGGATCAGTCAATGGACTGTGTCTCTCCTCCTTCCCAAAAGGAAGCCTTTAGATGAGCTACTATATTGGAGCAGTCCCAGGAGTATTTATTTATGTGTATATATATACACACTCATATTTATAATAGATTTCTGTTACCGTACCTTTGGTCACTACACGTATTAACACTCTGCAGTTAGTGCATTTACCACTGTCAATCCTGTTTTCCTGTTTCTTCAACAAGCCATACTATTTGTGACTCTGGATCACATAAATTCTTACTGAACTTGGCCAGAGCTCTCGTATCAGAGTGGTAAATCACACTATTCCTGAATCATGCTCACACATATTTGTATTGAACATGATCAGACTCATACTGTTGAAATTGCACTACTTGTGAATCAGTGCTCCTCAAAGTGCCGATTGAACATGGAAAAAGCATATTGAACACGACCAGACTTAGAGTGCTGACCTGGTTACAGTCTGAAATTAGACCCAGCCACACCCAGCCTCCCTGATGTCTGAGGACCAGCTGGAACACAAAGCCTTTCTTTCTGTCAAATTTCTATACTCTTAATGGACAAGTGCAAACTCTTCAGGGCAGGTCAATACCTTTTTTGATGCATAATTTCCATTTTTTGGTGAGATTAGGTACACTGGCATCCCCTTTATGTGTTCCTTGGGACACCTCTACAACATTGCTTTTTATTACTGTTGTAAGGATCCAAACTTGAATGGATCAAGTTGGCTGAGGAAAGGAAGAAAGAGGCTCCATCTGCTATATGATTTAGAGAAGAATGACATCCTGAAACAAGGAAAAAAATTGACTTAGTGTACTCCATTTTTGGCTCTTCTTCAGAGATCTCATCTCATATCAGTTTTTGCTGCTAGGGAGTACTTGGCACATTTCCATCCCAATTAAATTGTCTAGACTGATAACTATCCAAGCCTCAATAAATTTGCAGCAGAAATGCAGCTTTTGGAACTGTCATCTGAAGAAGTAGAGAAGTAGAGTAGTTTAATCCTCTGGAGAGGGGAGAAGATCCTGTGGTACTGGAGAAGGACCAAACAGGAGAATGCAGAGTAGTCAGAGACTTGCGGTGTTGGAAAATTGTTTGGGATAGCTTAAAAAGAAAACTTTGATCTGGTCCCTTGTGCACACTTCACCAGCCATGGTAGCAATATGCTAGGGTGTAAGGGAAAAGTGAGAGCTGGATAAAGAGTAATAATGACATGAAAAATTGCTCATTTCCTTTTATTGTCTGGAGTCCTAATCAATTAAGCGACATTTTAACAAGAAGTAACTGATTAGGGACACTGGATGTGGTTGTTAGGATGCTGCAGCAAAGCATTAGAAAGTAAGACTTAAAAACTTGCATCCATTTAGTGAATTTTGTCTGCAGTAAGATTGTCAGCAGCTTTATCCAGCATTGAAAAATGATGTGGCTCACCTAGAAAGCTTTGCACTGTGGAGTCAAGTAGAAAAACCAGGTGAGCAGCACCCAGATCAAAAAGACCAGGTGTTGGACTGGTGTAGTTCACCATGCCTTCCTTGCATTAATCCCCTCACTCAGAAGCCACCAAAAAGAATAGCAGCACTTTACACTTCTTTTTGTTTTCTGAGGAATGTGCTGATCATATTTGCATTTTTGCTCAGGACTAACAATTTGACATTGTTGAAAATGTAGTTTTTTCCATTCAGTTTGTCTTCAGATAAAATTCAGATTAGACTTGCAGATCTTGAACATTAGGTGTTACTGAACATTCCTTGCAAGTGCAGAATTTAAAAAGGAGCAAAAAGGGGGCTACAATTTAACTACTTAAATGAACTTTAGATCGTCTAAGTTCTTCAACTGCTTATTTTTTGTATTGTTGAGTTCCCTTGAGAATCCCAATATGTGAAAAACAGACAAAAAAAAAAAGACAGTTTCTGTCCATGAGACCATACTTCCTTTAAGACAAATCTTGGCAGATATCTCCTATTACCTCTACTTGGTTCAAAAATATTTATTGAACATCTAATCCTTCGTGATGTTATCCTTGGTCCCAGGCACAACATACAGAAATCTTGAATCCTGTGTACATTTAGACAGTTCTCTACACAGGTACTCAGTGCGCTCTTCCAGAAATATTTTTGTTACCTTACCCCTTTTGTGCCTCTCTCCTAACTTGAGCACTTTGGTGGTGCAGTGGTTATCACATTCGCCGAATTTGTTTTGTGAAACGTAGTGTGGGGATCTATTTTTACTATGGAATAGGATTAGAAGAAAGGCAAAACAGGCTCAACTTAAAAATAGAAACAGTTAGATTTATTAACATACACTAAAGGGCAAACAAAAAAGACAACAACAACCCCAAAACCTTTTTAAAGACTCCCCCCTCCTCCTTAGCAACAATCTACTTTTCTATGAAACAATGTAAAGAGACAAAACATCAGAACTCTTAAGTCAGTAGCACTTATAAAAAAATATTATTTCATTCAGTCTTTTGAGAGAGACAAGTCTCTCCTGATTCTTCTGGTAACTTTCCACAAGAGACACAGTCTGTTTGTGGCTTCCTGTTATCACAAACGCAGCCCGCCCGACACTACATCTGTGAGTTTCCTGAATGCAGCCTTTCATATGACCGCATAAGGGTTGTGGACTTCCACGTGGGGTTTCACCTTTTAAAGATGCACAGCTTCACAATAAAGGACTTCTTATTCTTCACTGGTGACAAGGCTTCAAGACATCTCATAGGACCACTGCATCAATTTCTAATTCAACATCCATTCAGTAAAATTCAAATATTATAGTTTCTAATTCAAATGTCCAGTCAGTAAAAATCAGACACCCTTGCTTGAATCTGTTAAAAACATCTCCCCATTTTTAGTCCATGATTTAAAGGAAAATTACAGTCTGTTACCATGAATTAAGGAGATTTAAAGCCCAAACCTAAGGCAACTTGTCATCTTTCCCACTTAAGAAGTCACCCTTTCTTTACTGACTTTGATATCTTCATATTATCCCTTTGCATACCTCCGATTTAGCCTTTCTTCTCTCTTTGAGAAGGGGTAGAGTTTAAAAGAAGTCTCAGTCGGTGTTAAGAAGGAGTTAATGTTCTCCTGCCCGGGCCTGCAGAAGGCCACATGGTCTCAGCCGCGGCATCTCTGAAAGCCTCAAATCCTTGAGGTGTAGAAAAAGCTCAGAAACAGCAGCCCGGGTCTTCTGTCCTTTTCCACCCCTCAGTCTTATGGGGTGGGTTTTGGCCCAGCCTGTGCTCGGTGCTGCTCTCTGGGGACCCGGGGGCTGTGCGGGGGGGCCATCTCCCTCGGCCCTTCGGCGGTGTGCGGCGCTGGCTCTCGCTCTCCTCCCAGCTGCCAGTGCCGCGCAGACAGCCGTCCGCACGGGGGTGTGGAGCCCGGGCAAGGCCCACGCCTCGCCTCCCCCCTTTCTGCCGCATCTGCCGGGCTCAGAGACCCAGTTTGGCTCGGCTCAGCTCAGCTCGGCTCCCACAGGGCCAGCCTTGGCACGGCTGCCCCCAGCCTGACTCCCAGGGCCGGCGGGGACCCTGGGCCCAGGCCCTGCGGCCCGGCCCCCCCGGCCAGGCTGTGACATTACCTCATGGCTGGGTTTGTCGAGAAGGAGATTTCCCAAGATTCCTGTATTTAAGCTGTGTGTCCCCAGGGGTGTACACTTTTTACCTGATTGGCCAACTTGGCTGTCAGTTCCAAAGCAGATCATTGATTGGTTTTTTTTTACCATTCATGCCAAACCAATACAGGTGGCTTTGAAAATTTGGCCTTATTGTAAAAAGTGTGAGGAGTTTACAACAGGGATGAACTTCCCAGAGACTAAGGAACTGAAATGCTTCTTAATGGAGAGAGAGGCAAAAAGGCTTGCTGAAACCATGCAATCATACCACGAAGAAAAATGTCACAAATGATCCCACTGAAATCAATATGGGTTTTTGTATTGGCATGTGCCTGTGAATTTAAGTTCAAACACTCAGATACTGGGCTACAGAGAGGTTGCAGCAAGTTCCAAGTGAGTTTAAAAAGGTTTTTCTTTAAGCTCTGCCTCAATGTTGTCAGCTAGGAGATGGGGTGGGGGGAGCAATTTTGTGGATGGGGAATAAATATACATCACCCCACATTTGAAGTGTATTTGTGTGATTCAGATTCTGTTTTCCTGACACCAATTTTGTGGATGGGGAATAAATATACATCACCCCACATTTGAAGTGTATTTGTGTGATTCAGATTCTGTTTTCCTGACACCAATTTTGTGGATGGGGAATAAATATACATCACCCACATGTGAAATGTATTTGTGTGATTCAGATTCTGTTTTCCTGACGCCAGTCCAGGAGAGTGAAATAATTTTTTGA